>APFE030907266.1:0-44229 GCA_000404065.3 Pinus taeda | reverse complement strand
AATACTCCAACACTGTCTCTTGAGGACCTCTCTTAATCATGTCATATTCACCAAGTATGTGTAGGGGATCCTTCTTTTTCTCCCATCTGTTGGTAAAAGCTTGGTAAAGCTCATCAGGGGTTGTGATGGTATTTGCAGGAAGTGATCTGAACCAAGTTCGAACATCACCTGTCAGGCTTTGGACAAATATTCTCATCCTCACACTATCATCATCTATCTCATAGTTCTCAAAGTGATCCTTCATCCTCTTGGCATGTTGAATAGCAGAGTAAGGGCCAGTGGAGTCAAAATATGAGATTTTGGCTTGGTAATCCTGAGGTAAGGCTGCAGGATTAGCAGGTAATTGCAAAGGTGCATATCTCATAGCCATATTCACAAGGTTTGGGGGATTGATAAGGACAACTGGGACAAAAGGAACAATGGGCACCACAGGGGTAACAGGTATAGCAGAACCTAGAGTGTTGGTCAAGGGAGTATGTGTGGGGGATGAGGATGTGGGAGGAGGGCTTTGAGATGTGGATGGAGAACTAGGGGAATTGGGGGTGGACCGAAAAAGAACCTTGATTGGAGTGGAAATGGGGTTGGGATGAACTATCTCTGGACTTAAGTCAACAAGATTATCTAGCCCTTGCTGCTTTTTAACAAATTTAGGGATTTTGTTAGGATTTTCAAAGATAGGGGGTGGATTTGGGTCAGGATTTTCCCTAGTGTACCGAAGATTCTTCTTGGGAGCTAGTTTCTAAGTTGGTCTTTTTGCGTTTTTTAGGAAAATTTTATATCAGCAAGGACTGGACAAGATTTTGAAGGGATATATATACCTCAAAACTAGCATGAAGATTAACTGAATCAGTTTTTCCCTAAAACTGTTAGTGTTTGGAACAGGAACAGCTTTTAAGGCTTCCTGACTGATATTCAGGTTTTAAGTGTAACTTTGGGAGATATACAGTATTTGGAAAATCCTGAAGAGGTCCCCAGCGGAGTCGCCATTATGTTATCACTCAGGTTGTTCCCTGCTTCCTAAAGGGAATATGGCCGAGGTAACCACTAACCAATCTTGTAGCTACAGGTCCTAGCCTACCGGTAGCCAGAGAGGGCTCTCTCTTTATAGTTTAGCTTTGTTTGATGAGTGTTTTAGACTAGTTATGATGCACTGTTTGTTTGAATTTGGTGGGTTGGTGAATTCTTTTAGAACTGAAATATAGATTTACAGGACAGTTTGTTCCATTGGGCAATGGAGTTGAGATATTTGTGCTCTTGAAAGTGGATCTGTGGAGACAAAGTGTTGCTGCAGAGCAAGTTAGGCATGTGTGAAAACAATATATCAGATTTGTTGGTGAAAGTGGGAATTGAGTGAAAGGCAGTTAAGAATGTTTCACTATGCTAATGAAGAAACATGAAAGTAATGCTTAAGAGCAGTTAAGAATTCTTAAACAGTATTCACCATGTTAGGATTAGTTTAGACATGAGCAATTAAGAATTCATATCTATGCCTAATCCAGCAGAAAAAATATTTAGAAATAGAGATTGAGCATAGGGTGTTTGGAATAAATCCTAGGCTATTCTTTTTCTCTATTTACTAAGATTATGAAAACAAAAAAGTTATGGAACAAACAGGAAACACATACACACTTAAGAGAAACTTATTGATTCAACAAATGACACAGGAATTCTGCAATAACACAGAGCTTTACATATCCATCTTCAGACAGCGTTGGAACCAGCAATCTCCATCAGCAATTTTATTAAAAAAAGGTCTTCAGTATATTACAGAGCTCTTTAGGAAGAATTGTATTACAACCGACCCTCAATGCGTTATCTGAGGGGATATATATACAAAAATAGGGTATAAAATATCTTAGTGGAGAGTTATGGTGCAATAAATTGCACCACCAACTCTCTTACAAAAAGTAAATGACAACATAAATATATCTTTTAAATGCTGAGGCAGCCGACATTCCTTTGTCAGACAGGTTTGACTTTTGGCTGTGGAAAGTAGGCAGTAGCAGTGCTTTAAATGCTGTGTTAATTTTAGCCTGCTATTTGGGTGGATTGCTGAGTCATCTGTATGCTACTTGCTGTACCTGTATGCTGATTTGCCTACTGACCTGTATGCTGATCTTTCTCCAAAAAGGCAAAAAGCAAAGTGGAATTATCTAGGCAAAATTTCCAACATTGCTTGCCACCAATCAGCTGGGGGTAACTGATGTCTTCTCATTTTAACCACTGTCTCATCTGCCTCCGTGTGTCTATAAAAATTAGGAGGTACCTCAAATAGATGATTAATTTCATGCTCTATAAAGAATAGATTCTCCAGCTTGTCGTAGAGGGTTTTCCCAGAGGGAGGCCCTGTTTCTTCTGTGGAGCTGCTGGATGCTGTGATCTGGTTTTCAACATAGTTGTTGATCCTTGTCATATACTGATTATATGACAGCAGCTGTCCTGTACCAATCACTATGCTTGGTAGTCCTTTATCCTGTAAAATAGCCATTTTAGCTCTGAATTCATCTATTTCAACCTTCATTTCCTGACATTTCCTCTCCAGTGTCTGAGTGAAATTCCTCAATGTCAGTACCTTCTTGGCTGTGAGGATCGTATCTGTTCTGCTGGCTATTTGTAGAGCAGCCAATTCTTCCCCAGTGCAGTTATTGAGAAAGTGAATCATTTTGGTGGCCTGCTTAGGCATTATTCCCAAGGCTGTCCTAGCTCTCTGAATCTCTACATGAGCTATTTCTATCAGCTCCACCTGTTCAAAAATTGCTTGAATGGATCTCCATTGTTCCTGCATAGATTGGCCAATCTTGGCCCAAATAATCTTTTTTATTTCTGCTAGGGTCTTACCTAGCATCAACTCTTTCTCTAGAGTTTTTACTTTGGCCTCCAAGGCCTTTATTTCTCTTTGTTTTTCTGCCACAGTCATCTTTGATTTGTCATAACTGGCCTCCAGCTTGGCCAGTTTTTCCTTGGCAATATTTATTTCTGTGACTTGATTTTCCAGCTCCTTAACGGCCTTCATTAATTCTTCCATGCCCAAGTTGGATTCTGCTGCTGCTGTGGCTTCTACTGTTGCTCCAGTTGCTGATGTAGCTGTAGTGGGTGCTGGAGCAGTAGGAGGGGCTACTGTTACTTGTACTGGAGGGGCAGATTGAAGGTTTGTTGAAGTTTGAGGTGGCTGGGAGGCAAATTCCCCTTGTTTGTCCTGTATAGCTTTTTCTAACTCTGCCTCCATCTGCAGTATCCTTTGGTTCATGACTAGGAGCAGCTCCATAGCATTGTCCGCCTGTTTTTCTTGTGCAAGCTCTGCTGTGTCAAGATGGATGGTAGGAAGCAATTTTGACTGTTTCCTCAATGCAGCTATATCATCCTCCTTTTTCTTCATAAGGGCTCTAACACCCTTTGGATCTTTGGGGTCATGTCCCAAATCAATAATTATGTCCTCCAAAGTCTTTATTCTGTTGTCTTTTGCGGAGGAGGACAACCTTTCCAAATCAAGCTGTCTGTTTGTGTTCTTCAGGGATTCTTTCAGTTGATAGGCCAGCATTGCCCTGTCAGCAAGTGTTGCATACACCATCTCCCCTGTTTGTTTGTGCAGCTCAATTTGATCCATGGGGTGTATGTCTTTAGCAAAGACCTCTAGATTTGTCTTGTAATAATCTGTTGTGGTCTTTGGGTGTGGAACCTTGGGCTTCAGCTGAGTGAAGATCATCTTTTCTTCCTTGAGATCAAAGGCAGCCATTAATCTTTGCTTTTTGGCTGGGGTTGTGTTCAGGAATTTCTCATAGAGCTGCACTCTTAGCAACTCATTTTGTGCCTTGATCTCCTTGAAGCACTCTTTAACTGTGGCTGGCTTTGTGCCCTACTGTCTAGAGGAGGACACCTCCACGGTATGTTGTTGAGCTTGTTCTAGCTGAAATGAGCTAGTGGCAGTCTGTTGGCCCGTCTGTCTTTCCTTGCTTTGGCTTTCTGCCAGCTCTTCATTTATGTCTCCTTCAGCTTCAGGGTCTACCCTCGGCCTCTTGGCCTCTGGTTGCTGTGATGACCCTGTGAGAGGTGTGATTTCTTCTCTGTCTCTTTTCTTCCCTCTCTCATCATTTAGAGGGGTCTGCAAAACTGGGTTTTGAGTTTGTTCAGTTTGCAGGGGAGGGGC
This sequence comes from Pinus taeda, assembly GCA_000404065.3. Classification (NCBI taxonomy): domain Eukaryota; kingdom Viridiplantae; phylum Streptophyta; class Pinopsida; order Pinales; family Pinaceae; genus Pinus; species Pinus taeda. Next base: position 40,085 of record APFE030907266.1, on the reverse strand, counting down.
CTGTCCTGATTGCTGGTCTTTTGAAGTACTAGGCTTCCCTGTTTCTGTCTCCTGTTGTTCATCCATCTTTTCCTTTCCTTTTGTGGTGGTTGTTGTTCCTGGAGCCTGCTGGATGTCCTGTGTTGTTGGGGCAGTAGAGGTACCTTCTCCTGCTTGGACTGGTTTCTTGAAGACCTGTTGACAAGAGTCCAAGTCAAGATTTTTTTCCATGTCCTTTACATTCTGCTCCATTATTTCTTCCTGAGTCAATTCCTCTACTATTGATTCAGGCACCCATTCATCTTGATTAGCAAAATGTTGCACTTGAGGGAGTGGGGCATGTTTATAGGCTAGCAGCCTATATTTAACCCTCCTTGCACTGATGAAACCTTCAGGGTCATAAGGGACCCACCAGAAGCTTCTCTTAAGTTTGAGCTGTTGTCCTAGTATTTGGTCAACTTCTTGCCAACCATCTTTTTTGTTCATTGTAAATGGGCCTAAGTGATCCTTGAACTTCAGGTTGGCTTTCTTCTTGGCACTGTGAAAGTGTGTTAGGTCGGAGTTTATAAGCTGTCTATAGTACTCCAGGGCAAATAGCCTCATAGGGACATACTTTGGGAGCCTGTAGGGACAAAGCTCACAGCCATAAATTCTGATGACAATGTGGTTTTGGTACAAGTACCAATCACCAATCTTGTAGCTTCTGGATAGCTGCAAGATCTTCTGCATATCCTTGGACAATCTGATAGGAGGAGTCCTCCTCAAGAGGCATGTAACTGGATATGCAAACTGATCAATGAATTTGCAGTAAGAGTAAGGGGAATTCTGTACTTGATGGAAGATTGAAGACCAGAAGATCACAGACCTTCTCTCACCCTGTGAGTCTAGCTTCTTGATTGAGCACTGGAAGCTATCTGTCTGGTAGTACAAGAATAAGTGATAGATGTATGAGGAATATCTGAATATTGCCTCCTTGTCCAGCCTTGTCAATTGATCATGTATCTTATTGGCAATGTACTTGGCATAATTGTATTTCATAGCAGGGGGCTTCATCAGGCTGTATGCAGAGAGCATGACCAGCACAGTCAGATCAACATGTTTGTTTGTGGTGAACCCCAGCACAGAGGTCAGCATATCTACCAGTAGCTTGCCTACCTCATTGAGATCTTCATAGGAGAAAGGAGGTGGCCCAGAGGGTTGGCAGTCTGCCTTCATGAATTTCCTAGCTATGGCAGCAATGTCTGAATCAGAAAGTCTGGAGCCCTCATCCAGCAAATAGTTCATGGAGAAGGGGTATAGCAACTGGGTCTGTTTGTAGTTGAGCATCTGGTTGATGGAGTTTGGAGTTATATAGAAGAGGATGCTCCCAGATGGAGACTTCACAGCCCTGAGTTTCTGGTCATAGTTCTCTGCACATAGGTGGATGATTTCAGGGAAAATGTTGACAAAAGGCAGAAAGTAGGTGGGTAGATTAGATTGCCAGACCCCATACAGGTCACTGTTGTCCAAGTGACTATTTCTTAATTGGAAATATGTCTGCAAATGGTTTCTCTCTGCCACAAAGTCTGTGATGAGGGCATCACTGTCCACCAATGGTATAGCTTCTAGCTCTCTGTTGGGTGGATTTATAGGCAAAACATCCAGAGCAGCTGGAGTGGCCATTGTCTTGGTCTTGCTGGTGGTTTTACTGTGTTTCAAGCTTGGTGTGAGTTCTGAGGAATGGCTTACTGCTCTCTGTTTGTAGTGAGCAGTTTTGGTAGTTCAAAGAGGCTATCACAGGCTTAAGCAATTTGTGGGGCACTCTGTTTTGAGGAAGCAGAGTGTTTTTGAGATGGTTAGCTGGTTATTTGTAGAAAATTGCTTAGCAGAGGTGAGGGAAATGACAATTTAGTTCTTCTAGCCTATGGCTTGGCTTTTTAGCTGCTTTTTGTGAAAAATAGGTAGATTTCACCGCGGGTCACGGGTTTCCTTGGGACTTCTTTCGTGCAGGGGTTTAAGAGGTTTCTTAGGTAGATTTTAGAGGTGAATTTCAACAATGTGGGTCCTTAAACTGAATTGCTTATGCAGGAAAACAGGATTATATGGAGAACAGTGGACAAGAGGGTGCCTGCGGCAAAATACCTGGTTTTTATGGCGTACGAGGTGTTTGCACCGGTCGAACTGGCTGAATTGCAGGTGGTTGGGTTGACAATGGAGGTGGCAGCAACTTTGGCGGATTACTTTTTCTTTTCGACCGTTGGAAGTTGAAATTCGCTTTCAGAGGAGCTCTAGGCGTTTGTAAACAATAATGCAAAATAATGGTTTTTTACGCCTTTTTATGCATTTTTGGCATATTGGCACCTTTTGGTGATGATGCCATGCTGACGTCATCATGGGCCCAGGTACGGACAAGGTGACGTGGTAGGTGACGTGGGTGCCCAGGTGGCACTGACATAGTGGCCGGGTGGATAGGGCGATGTGGAGGGCAGGGGTGACGTGGAGGCATGGTGGCGACAAAGTGGGGTGACGTCACGCTGACGGGGGCGTGACGTCAGCGTGGGGGGTAGGGCAGTAAGCGGTCTCCCCGGCAGGCTCTTAGGCAGTAAGTGGTTTGGAGGGGGGGGGCAGCGAACAACCCCCAGCGCCTGACGCGTGGCAGGGGTACGGCGGCAATACCGCCCATCCCCCGGACGCAAAAGGTCGGGCAGCTCTATAGGAGGATCGACCGCCCACTGTAGGATGGGTGGGGTGGATGATCTGACGGTTGGCGGTGAATGGGATATGACGCCACGTTAATAGCGGGGGACCCTCCCGATAGATTAAAGTATGTTTAATACACGGGCCGCGGGGTGGGTTTAAACCTTAGTTTTATGGGTTTTGGGGGTTTCAAATGCGCTTTTATTTAAAATTTTTAGATTCCAATAACTTTATAATAAAGGGTTTAGGGCGGAGAAAAGGGAATAAAGGGTAAATGAGGGCGGGGAAATGAATTTTTGCCTCTTAACCATAGTTTTAAGTCAAACCCATAGTTTTTTAGGAGGTTTAAGGGCTAATACTAACCCTTGAGGGGTTAATATTTCCCAAGGAGGGGATATGGCTATAGCACTTGGGGGAGCGAGAAGTTAGGGAGCCTAATAATAGGTTAGTGGTTAATATGGTTTGTGAGGTGAATGAAGGGGTGAAGCAAAGTTAAAATGAAACTTAACTTAGGATATTGAGGATAAATGAAAATAATGAAAAATGGATGCTTTTTCACAAGAAATGTGGCTTCTTTTCATGCTTGAACTCCATGGTTTGACCAAGTGGTTTGTGATGTAATGGAGTGGAACTGGAAACCTGAGTAGATCTCAGGGCCCTCGGGGGTGTTAGTAAGAAATGATTTTTTGAGGGAAACTGGGGAAGTTAGACATGCTCCATTGTGTTGCTTTCCTTGTATTGACCAGCATGATTTAGCTTGACAGGACCACCACTTCTGCAACCCCATCTACCTACCCATCTATTTGCCTAGCATTTTTTATTTCTTCTTGGAGGGTGCACTTGGACTTGCAGACCCTTATGTGCCTTTTCTTTTCCATTGGCTTTTCCTTTTTGATTGCCTATCTAAAACTACCCTTATTTCTTCCAAGGCCCCAGATTAAGCAGTTGGGAACCTTAGCTTTCTCTGCCTAACTACTGATCTGCCAAGATTAAACAGTTTTAGACAGACTTCTTTCTCTATTCTACAATAGAAAATTGAAACATGGCATGATCCAGATTAGACTGTTGGACCATCCATTAAAATTTAATAAACCTGAAGGCATGTACACACCTTGCCTTTCCTTGGAAATATGGGATCTTTGTGTAAGCAAAGCAGAGCATATTTGGCATTTGGATTTGCCAATCATAAAATATGAAACCTATTGGTATAGGTATCCAACAGGGGCAACATCCAAGAGAAAATCTCCAAATACATTAATAATTATTGGAACAAGATCATATAAACTTTTACTCAATTATAGTTATTCATAGATAATTTTAACAAATGAGCTCACTTATTATGAAGGTCAACTAACTAATTTGTGTCTTATTATGAATAGAAACATTTAATAATGAATGAATATAACTAGCTATTCAATGGACCTTATTCAAGGAAGGTTGTCTGATGCATTTATATAGTATTTAAGCAATGGGGTTCGGGTAGGCGTTTGGTAGTTATGTTTACAAAATGGACATAGGGTTACTATGAGGAAGTAATACTGGTTAATTTTAACATTGAAGGTTATAATGATATAATTGTATGTGATGTTTTGTGCAAGTATTCTTGCTACATTTTGTTGGGGAGCCATAGCAATTTGATCAAAGTGTTTTACATAATGGGAAAAGCAATACCTATTATTTTTGAAAATGATGGAATGGAATTTAACTTGTATCCATCTAATAAAAAAATGGAGAAATCCATTAGCACAATGGTATATCAAGTGTTCGCATATTTGAAGGAAGTGGAGTAGCAAGAAATTACACAGTGGTGGCTTGAAAGAAACAAAAAGCAAAGAATGAGTGTTATATTAGTAACCATTTTGAAGGAATAATAGATGGGAGTTTGTGATTACTATAATGTTTTATTGTAAAATCACTCCATTGTATGTAACAGTCTACTAACATAAGCTAAGAAAATCTAGGTCTCAGATGTAACAATGAAACTAAATACTTTATTATTAAATAAATAAAGATAATCACTTGGAAAACGAGACACCAAGAGATGAGATTCTTGCCAAAAGGAATCCCGTGGTGAATGGGAATGGATATTCTTTCATGATAAAGCTTTTAGATTCAATTATAGATACAATTAATGGATTGGAGATAAATATCCATTAAGCTACCTAGGTGGAGAGAGATGCTAAGTTAAGAAAAACATAAAAGCCTCGCGGGAGAGAAAGGCAAGCTTTTATGAGGAAAAGCCTCGCAGGAGAGAAAGGCCAGTTTTTCTAGGAAAAGCGTAGGGAAATGGATTAAAAATATCCACAAAAGCAGGATGCTGCTAATGGAAACCATATCATGAAAGACGGTATTAAATACCCATTGAATAGATCAACAAGAGGAATTTGATCCATGGAAATAACTCTCAACTCGGGGGTGAACTAGAGGAAGTGAGTTCTAGGTTGGAAAGTGGTGCTCAATTTTCCAAGTTACGTTCTCTTTTCTACTCTAGTTTGATTCAATTGCTTGAATGTACTATATGTAACCCCTTACTCTTTATGTTGTCACATATTTAAACTTATGTGCTATCTTTGTTTTTAAGGTGGTGAATATTAATGCATGAGACAACTATGAGGAATAATTATGTTTTCAAGGTGTGAAATTGTATAGCCTATGATTCAAGTTGTTTATGCTATGCATTATGCATCATGGGGCTTGTTTTAGCTATATGTTGATATTTCATAAGATATATGTCAGCAACACTTTTGATTATGCCAGTAGGACTATGATCATACGGCAATGCTAGTTACATTGTATTCATGATAACACTCCATTAATTCTTGTGTTGGGTCATCAAAGGAATGAAATCTGAATGAACGAAATTTTATTATGTTAAATGCACATGATTGATTCTTTTCTCCGAGTTGTAATGTATTTATAAGGGTTGTTTTGAAGTCTAAGGTTATTAATTAAACCTACAAGCCCACATCATGGATCCAATAGAGCATAGTAGGGAATTGGTAGTATTGTGCCCAGGGGGTATGTGAGAAATGGTATTAGATCTCTAAGTTCAAAAATTTCAGCCTATGGGTGAATCCACCTCTATGAGATATGAATGAGTTGTAGTTTGAATAGTTATTTTCAAGAGTTCTTAAATGGAGGAGGAGTTTCCCTTTCAGGTTAGATACTTTCAAAGCCATGCACAATTTTCTATAGTTGTAACCTCGTCAACCCAGTTGGATGTTGCGTGATCATCTGCTTCCTCTCTATGGTCTCCTACCAAAGAAAACCCTACCCTAACTAGTGTTTCTCGTATCATAAATGAGTCAGCCTTTTGAGGTCACTGGTCATGAGGCAATCACTAGGGCCAATCCTGTCATTAAGGCTTCCAAGATCGCCAAACTTTGATGAAATATTTTTAAATTATAAACAATTAAACTCTTGCTTGTACTTTGTTTGGTCCTTCCTTTTCAAGAATTAGCATCCAAAAAAATTAAAATCTTTGGTTGCCTATTTCCTAGAGAAAATTGAAAAATTAAGTGGTTAGTCGTGGCATTCACCTTGCCTAGTTGTAAAAGTCCGTAGGAATTGTATGATAATCAAGGGAGCCAAGTAAATGAGAAACCATAGGCACCTACAAGGCAGAGTCGATGATGAATTTTATGCTCTATAGCACTCACCATAATAATTATCAGTAGGATCCATGGCCACCTGGCTCCAGCATTGCCAACCCTACCAAAGGACGTGAGTCAATACCATATCTCATTTAATTGTTATGGATGGTGAGGACAATAAGAATGAATAAATTATGGTAGCATTGTGGATATGGAGGATGGGACAATAGTCAGTACGTTGTGTACCACAGACAGTGGAAAGGAAGGGCACAAGTATGAGAGACCGAAGAACTCCTCATGAATGCCTGGCCACTAGCCAAACAATGGACTTTCTACTTTACCCCCCAAGATGACCATATCTAGAAATTTTAGAAGTTTTTTTTGTTGATAATGACTATTGAAATTCTTTGGAAATGAAAAATCTGATGCAGGCAGGAAATTGATAAGAAAGATGTCATGTGCATAAACACCAAGGAAACTTTTTTTTCTTCCTGTTACCATTGATATTGCGATGTTGTTTCTTCATGTGCTATTTTTATTTATATATTTCTTTATAATTGAATGTAAATTGGTTATGGTAGCTTTAGAAGCCTGTTTTATGGGTAGTACATTCCAATTACAATAACAGAGAACATCTTGTTGAAGATCAATGGGTTTCTTTCCGATTTGCAATATCAATTTTTTCTTTGGCTACTGATCCAGAGAGGTTCAAGTTGCCTTAAAATCACCTTGAGGAGGATTTTTCCTTTCGGTCCAAAATCATTTTTCTTGGTTACATTATCCACTAATGTGGAAATGCTTGGGAGAATTTGCTGATCAATTTGCCTTAAAGCAGCTGGTTGGATAAGACTTATCCCGATGACAACACTCACAACTATATTTTTTCCTTTCTGCTAAAGATTGGATCAACAAGACTAATGTTTCTTTTTAGTATCACTTAGTCTTCTCACCTTATTCACTGAGCTATAGATGTTTCCATAAGGGACATAACCATCGAATAATGATTATCCAGTTGCTCGATAACTTTATCACACCCCTGGGGTAGGGAGAGAGACAACACATATAATTTGAGGGGGTAAGATCGTTCTAAATAGTGATTGTAGCGATTGCGTGAGTTACCTTGGGTATTACGGGTTGCACCTTCATTGGAATGATAAAATGTGGTTTAATATAGCTTGACCGCATGTCAGAGCATTCTGGTCAGCCTGCAACTAGAGAAGTGGTTGGTAATATCAAGTGAGTGTTGCCACCATAAGGAGAATATGAATGATGTGACCACATCCTATTGTCAAATGAATAATTTTTCTAGGAATATGTGTGTGCCCACATGCTCAGGTAGCCTCAAGGATTTTCTAACCCTTATTAAACTTTTTCTAAAAGTTCCACAAAAATATTTCTTCAGGATTGTTCTGCAAGTTGATGATTAAACACTCGATTAAATGAGGGGTATAAACAAATTATAAATTCAACTTTTTGGTGTAATGTGAAACCTTGTTGGTGGATTGCATCAATATCATAGTAAAATTACGATGTTTAGATTAATTATGCATAAGTGCAATGTATCCTATGAAAGAAGAAGGTTTATTTCCTGTTTGTAACTAGAAATTTTACTAATAATGTTTATAATCATAATAAAAACATGGAAATAATTATGTTTTCAATGAGGAGAATACATAAATCTTGATTTTTGTATGCCATATTTATCAATGTATTTTACAAATTTCTATCACTGACAAGCAATTCATTTTTTTTCAACATTCCACTATCAATTCTTATAATTTGAGTGCTTAGATATTTTTCCTTGGAAGTAGAGTTTTAGAGGAGGGTTCCTATTCATCATGAGTCTCCTATTTCTCACTTTCACCATAAACAAGAATCTCATATTGATCAGCTTATTTTTCCTCCACCGGTCTCAAAGAAATGGAAGACGAAGATTGATTCTCCAATCATTGCAACAACAATGGAGGAGTTTACAAGGAATATTGTACAAGATTTTATTACAAATATGTGGTATTTGTCAATTACTCTAGATCAAGAATTTCTTGATCAGATTTGTTTATTAATCAATGATGTACTTGGGGAAGTATGTCAATGGCTGAAACCTATCAACCTCATTGACTTACTCATCTGAGATATGGTGGATCTAATAGGGAGTCACATATAACTTTATAGAAGAAACCAAGCTTGTATAGGGGTTGATGTTATGGTGACCCTCTCTTTTGAAGAAAGAGATGAAAGGATGAAGCACTACTTGACTTCTTCTAAGGAACTGCACCCTGCCCTTATATCTTCAGACGTTCAGTGCAAGGTTTTCCAATGGTTAAGGGGAGGATTAGTGGATATTGTCTTAAGGCAACAGGATGTTGAATGCCCTATTGTTTGATGTCTTTCTTGAGAGCTTCTAGCATGTCCGTTTATGCGACTAATCATGAAATTTGCACGTCCAATGTTAGTTTTGATGAAACTTTAAACTTCGTCTACTTAATAAGCTTATTCTGCATAAAGTGGTCATCACATAAGAACAAGATTAAATGATGCATGTGCACTTGGAGTATAAATGAACCAAAGAGAGGTATGTGTACAGTTTACTATGAGCAACTTTTTTTTATGCATCTCATAACAATATAAATACTTATTCACTCCTGGAAAGTTTCAATTTTTGGGAAACTAGGGTTATGCTGGTGAGCCTCTGCAATGGTGCAGACATTCGACAGAGCTGCAACCGAAGCCCTGCAATCCTGAACCTGCCAGAGAGAAGCAGGCCGATCAATGAATCACGTGGTAATTGAGCAGGGGGGGCCGCCATGCCCTCCCCTAACTCTTCGGCTCGATCCATACCGACGGGGAAATCATAACGGAGACACAGTAGCAAAAGTCCAAAACTACGGATGATCAGGCTGACAATCGCCGAGAAATGCCGCAAGGGAAAGCAAAGATAGGCGAAAAAACCACAGCCACTTCAAGCACATGCAAGCCAATAGCAGCTGAAAGACCCAAAATAGAACTGCCCAGCCAGGAGATCAATGAAAGAATCCAATACGTGAAAGATCATGTGCTCATAGGAAAATTTATTGGCTTCTAGCCAACAGAGAAAGCTTTATATGGTTGGATAGCGGCCAAATGGAAACCCAAAGGCCACATAACTCTACAGCTAGGGCCGAAGGGATTCTTCATAGTGATATTCCTGTGCCTTGAAGACAAGTTTAGAATCATGGATGAAGGGCCATACTTTTTTAACTCAACAGGATTATATCTAAGGGACTGGGTAGCTAGATTTAATCAAGACAAGGAAGATCTCTCCTCAGCTCCAGTGTGGATTAGAATGTACTCACTGACAGAGGAATACTGGAATGAAGGATCACTAAAGAGAATTGGAAAGGGACTGGGGGAATACATCAAAGCAGCTGAAGAAACAAAGCTCCAAAGATACACATCCTATGCCCGCATCTGCATCTTCATGCGCCTGGATAACGCCATCCCGGATTCGGTAAGTCTCCCTCATGAAGATTATGAATGGATTCAACCCCTAGACTATGAACATGTTCCTTTTCAATGTATAAAATGTCACGCTCATGGGCATCTCTTCAGGGACTGCCCACTGAATCAAAAAGCATCTGACCCCGACTCCTCTGATACGCATGCCCAAGAAGGTTTCACCAAAGTCCCCAGCCGTAAGAGAGCGCATAAAAAGCCCTCATCCGGGAAAAACCCCCTGAAAGAAATGACCTCTATCCCTTCAACAAGCAATAGCTTCGAGATTATCGCTCAAGCCACAGCAGAGCCTTCCCCCAGCATGAAAAACAACTCCTTGCCTAAAGCCTCCAATCCGACTATTTCCCCTCCGCAATCCTCTCCTACTTCTAGTCTCCCTAGAGACAAAGCTGCGAACATTAAAGAAAGCCAAACAGAACAAAAGGGTAGTGGAAAGGAAATGGAAGTGGAGGGAACCACCACTAAATCAAGCGAAATCCACGAAGAAATCCCTGATCACCTAGAAGGAACCTCCAAAGCCATGGAGATGGACAACCTGCAATATCAGGCCTGGTAGCTTGTGCTCATCACTGAGGACAACAGTCAGGTGCAACATATGGAGGAAGAATAGAGAGCATAGATCTAAAAGGGCTAGACATCTTTGGATTGGAGCAAGCCTACAGAAAAAAGGAGTATGACAAAATACAAGAACACCAGCTCAGTACTCTAGAAACAATTATCTCCAGAGCATATCATCAACAACAATTAGGTATACAACCAAGTAGTCAATGGATGGCAATCTCCTCCCAAAGGATTCCAAAAAGAGAGGAAAAACTGTTCTCTAGCGAACTATAGCAGTAGGCAAAATCTTGGTCGACTCTGGCCGATATGAAAAACTGACAAAGTACTACAGGCCCACTCCACACGGTGATCAATGAAGCTCATCTCATGGAATGTAAGAGGGTTCAATAGCCCTGGGAAACTCAGAATGATCAGAAGTATGATAAGGCAAGAACAACCCCATATCTTTTTCTTGTAGGAAACAAAGTGCAACAGCAGTACCCTGGAAAGCATCCTCACAAAAGCCTGGCCAGGATGCAACACAGTGGCAGTGGATGCTTCAGGCGCCTCTCAAGGCTTAGCGATTGCCTAGAATACCCAAAAAATATCGTTGTGAAATCTCCAAGCTACTCACAATCTCATCCAGACAACATTTTACATTATTGGAACCAACATTCATGGACATATGACCAATGTCTACTTCCCGAAGGAAGTACCCAATAAAACTGCTCTCCTAGATACCATAGCTAACCTCAACTCCAATAGAGAGTATTCGCTCTGGCTCATAGGCGGATATTTCAACATGATTACCAAATTAGAGGGAAAGAGAGGTCGATGGGCCAAGATGGATCAGGAGTCGACTCACTTCAAAGATTTCATCCACAACAATTCGCTCATCAGCTTGCAAACTCCCAATGGCGTTCACACTTGGAGCAATCGCAGAACTGGGAGGTACCAAATAGCATCGAAGCTCTACCTATTCCTCATCTCGGATAGCGTCATTCATTTAGGGGTAGATCTCTCAGCACTTATCCTCCCTCACTCTGGCTTGGATCACTGGCCCATAGCACTTCAATGGTAGCGACCAGGCAATGTTACCAAACGCCCATTCAGATTTGAGGCATGCTGGTTATACCATCCCGCTTTCAAAGACTTCATCAATAACGCCTGGAATAAATTCATAGACCCGGAAGGATCAAGAATGTTTCAACTCCAACAGAAACTTAAATATTTGAAAGCTCAAATAAAGACTTGCAATAAAGAAACTTTTGTTAATATCTTTCAGGCTCAACAAAACCTCAACATGGAAAGGAAGGAGCTCCAGCAGCAGATAATAACCGAGGGGTACAAAGAAGAAACCATGGAAAAGGAAAAAGACATACCAAAAAGATTGGAGGAGAGAAACAAGCAGGAAGAAATCCTATGGAAGCAAAAATCCAGAATCAGATGGCTAAAAGAAGGAGAGAGAAATACCAAATTCTTCCATAGGACTACGATACAAAGAAGAATGCACAACACCATCTCCTTCCTCCAAAAACAAGGAGGGGAAAGTGTGGAGGATTACACTAAAATAGAACAAGAGTTAGTCAAGTACTTCCAGGATGTTCTTCAAGAACCCCAAATTGACAGAAGCAGAGCTATAGAAAATATTACTCAACATATCCTGAAAGTCATCACAGAGGACCATAATCAACTCCTCCTCAAACTTGTCCAGCCAGAGGAGGTTGATCTTGTCATGAAACAACTTAAGGAGGGCAAAGCTCTGGGGCCGGATGGCTTTTCAACCACCTTCTTCCACTCATTCTGGGAACTCATTAGAGAAGAAGTTTGGCTAGTCGTTGAGGAATCTCGATCTCTTCATTGGTTGCTACCGGCACTCAACTCAACCTTCATAGCTCTCATACCCAAAGAAGAAGGCGCAACCACACCGGAAAAATATCACCCAATTTCTCTCTGTAACGTCATCTACAAGGTCATCTCCAAGGTCATTGCAAACAAGTTAAAGCCCCTGTTACCCCTACTCATATCGCCGGAACAAGCTGGGTATGTTGAGGGCAGACAAATAATGGACAACATCATCCTCACTCATGAAATCATACACTCCCTTAAGATTTCCAATCAGGTAGGTATGATCCTTAAGATTGATCTATCCAAAGCTTTTGACAAATTAAGTTGGACCTATATCCAAAAAATGCTAAAAGCCTTTGGCTTCGATCCTATGTGGGTGCGATGGGTTCACAGCTTAATCTCCTCTACTTTCTTTTCCATCCTCATCAATGGCATCCCCTCTTGACCTTTCAGCCCCTCCACAGGGATCAGACAAGGGGATCCCCTATCTCCCTTCCTTTTTGTAATAATGGCAGAAGGGTTGGGCAGACTCATCAAGCAGGCCCTTCATTCTCAGATGCTGAAAGGAATTTCTATTCACAACACCCCTGCTACCACCCATCAGCAATTCATAGATGACAATATGCTCTTTGGATACCCATCAGTTCAAGAAGCCTCCATCTTCAAGACCCTCCTGAAGGACTTCTCGGAAGCCTCGGGCACCAGTATCAACCAAGCAAAATCTCAAATCTTTTTCTTGCACATGCCTCCCATCATTCAACGAGCCGTAGCCCACATCCTGGGATTTAACATTGCTACCCTTCCCTCTAATTACCTGGGTACCCCTCTCATTGATTCAGCCATCAAGAATGCCTCTTGGCATAAACTCATTGAGAAGCTGGAATCCTGCCTTTCCTCTTGGACCTTCATAGCTTTGAACATAGCTAGTCAGGTCATCCTTATCAAAGCAGTGCTTCGAGCAATGCCCCTCTATCTCTTTTCTATCTTGGCAGTGCCAAAATGGGATCTCAAAAGAATTAGAGATATTCAACGCAATTTCCTATGAGGATCACATGGCACCAATGGTAAGTGGGCCCTTATCAATTGGAATACCACATGCAAACCCAAAGAGAAGGGACAACTAGGCCTCAGGGACCCTGGCCAAAGCAATGAAATAATGGGAGCACGAATTTGGTGGCAATGGCTCACAACACCAAACAAGCCCTGGGGCATCATCTGGTGAGCCAAGTATGATAATCACAGACCAGAGGAGGAGCTGATCAGATTCACCCATGCAGAGAAAGGATCGCTAATGTGGAATGCGGCCAGTCAACACTCCGCCCTCATCCAACAACATAGCTTTAGGGAAATTAGAGGAGGCAACAGAGCTCGTTTCTGGACAGACACCTGGAATCAACTTCCCAGACTTGACAGGGTTCTCAATATTCAGCCCAGTAATGACTGGGAGGAACAACAAAAGGAGAAGGTAAATGAGTAATGGTCACAGGAGATCAATCAAGGATATAGGCAATGGAAACGACTAGAAGAACTATTAAGAAACATTCCTATCCAGATAAGAGAAAACCTGGAAACAGAGCTCCAAAAACGAATACTTAGATACAATGACGGGGAAGACTTATTAAGATGGGGATACACCCCACGAGGATCCTTCACCACAAAAGAAGCCTACAAAATCCAGAGTCAAGATGACACACCCCCAGATCCCATCTGGGGATGGATATGGACACCAGGTATTTGGCCAAAAGTCTCAACTTTCTTATGGCTCACCGGGCATAGGAAAATCCTAACCTGGAACAACTTAAGAAAAAGGAAAATATAGGGGCCATCTATGTGACCCAATTGTTGTATGCATGAGGAAACCATACAACATCTTCTGGACTCCTTCCCCCTAGCCAACATGCTTTGGGAAAAAGGCAGCTTCAGATGCCAGAGAAATTGTCGACCATCTGAAGACATCATCAATTCGATTCACCTCTGGCACCAAAGCCCTTATAAAAGCACACTCCTAAATTTCCTCTGGAGAATCATCCCGGGCCTCTTCACCTGGACAGTATGGAAAGAAAGGAACAAGCGCATCTTTAAAAACCAGTACACTCCATCAGAAATTATTTGGGAAAAGCTCGTCACGAATCTAAAAGAAACTTTGGCCCTCAAAGCTTGGCTTCTGGATGACTTTCCTGCGCAAGCCACAGAACAAACAATATGGGACAACTGGAACTTCCAACTACCCCGGGGAAGCACAGAAGGCAAATCCAAAGGAAACACCAAAGATCGTGCTCACCAATCGCAACCCCCACCAAAGCAACGATTCAAACTCAACTTTGATGGAGAATTTAAGGGGAACCCAGGGAAAGCAGGATTCAGTAGCATCTTCAGGGATTACAAGGGCTCTCCTCTTCTAATAGACCTCGGCAATATAGGATGGGACACTAATAATTTGGCGGAGCTAGAGGGTCTCTGGCAAGGAATTCTCCTAGCTCAAAACCATGATTTCCAGCCTTTGGAAATTGAAGGAGACTCCCAACTGCTTATTAACATGGCTACACAACTTCTCAATGGGGCTCATGCAGACAAGATCTCAACTAGTTGGCATCTAGAGGCAAGGTTGGAAGCTATAGAAAACACCCTCAACAACAACAAAGAAATCATTTTCAAACATGTTAGAAGGGAAAGCAATAAGGTAGCAGATCTCCTTGCCAATTTGGGAGTTGAACACAAGAAATCCCTCCTTGCAGGAAGCCTCAACATCATTCAGAATCATGAGCAAAAACAGGAATGTATCAATCTGCTCCAAAAGGAAGCAAATTCCCCGGATGCGGGTGTTTCAATGGGGCTCTAGGTGGATGGGACAGGGGTGGCGCAGGGTCGACTGACACCTGCCAACCCCAAACCACATGGCCAGCAATATGAAAGGCTTCATTCGGTCACAAAAGCCATCACGTGGCCTCACGCGATGGGAACCTGGACGAAACAAGCGAGCCGAGGACAAAATGATCGTCGCCGCTTGCGATTGGGATAGTTGGCCTTCGGCTGCATTGAATGTAGCAGTTATGGCAGAGGATAGCCAAGGCGCAAATATTTTTGATAAAAAACGAGACAGCAATCGCAATTACAGAGGGCTTTCCAAGCACTGCTGGTTGGAAGACGGGGGGTTCTGGGAGAGGGTTGAGCTCCGTCGTGTTGCTGCGACGCGCCACCTCTGGTTGGAAGACGGTGGGTTCTGGGAGAGGGTCAAGCTCTGTCATGTTTCCAAGACGCGACCTCTGTTCGCTCACGCTCTCCTCTATTTACGCCGGCGCGTTCGCTCATTCACCTGCTCCATCATGGTAAGACATATGCTCATCAGCAGAAGAGGAGGCTTGAGAGGGGGAAGCGCCCGTCAGCAAGCCAAAAAGTGCAACTCCTCGAGCTCTCCCTCCTCCAAAATAGATAATCCCCATTATCCTAACACAAGAAGTGGGCTTGGGTGACTTCGCTTGGCTCCCTTCCCCCTGCCAAGGCGGCCGTCCCCCCACACCACGCTCTTCCACTTCAGGAGCACATTGAACCAACCAGTCATCATAGCTACCATATCCATCCTGCTTACAGAGGAAGAGGCTCAGAGTAGTTAGGGCCTCTGCTCGGGAAGTGCTTCCTTCAGGGCAGAGCCTAGTCAGCCTGGAACTCGACAGAACTCATGCACTGCCATGGAACCTAAGACAGAGGGGCAACATCGGAGGTCGGGGAAGGAGGTCACGTAGAATAAGGAAGAGGAACCAAAGCCTCGACAGGCCTCGCCAAGCAAGGCGATGCAAACTCAGGACAAGGAGGACACGCGGCGGGAGGAAGGAATTGGGGTGCCAAACCCGTTGGACAACTGTGAAGAATGGGGTTGCCCGATAGAGGAAGAGCCAACCACGGAGCTCGTCATGCCCAATGCCAGGTGGCAGTTCTTTTAAGTTCAGGTTCTCTTTGTTTTTTTTTTCCATGTAGGCACATCCAGCTGGATGTTATGCCAGATTTTGCTGACTTGTATGCTCGGTTTGGAAACAATATGGACTCTATGTCTTCTGGCATTTTTTGGATCCCTCCAGACTGGTTTCCCCTCTGTTGGGGCAGTCTCAAAACCAGTGTTTTGTAATGTCAAGCTTGTATGTCCCCTCTGACAGTAAGCGCACTCTCTGTAAATAGATTTTTCTTATTAATAGATTAATCACACTTAGCCAAAAAATAATATAAATACTTGTTCTTCAAATTTAAATTACATTATTCTTGAAGGATGTATGTTTAACCTTCTCATTGCATATGTTGAACTCATGTTGTGATTACATGCCTATATGTATGGCTTGCATGTAGGGCTCATTACATGGTTAGAATGAGCTACATTGGTATGCCTACAAGCATGGATGGATCAAATTTCTCATGAATTAACATGAGTTAAAAACGAAGTTATGATGCTAGATATTCCTATCTGAGCTTGAAGAATAATCAAAATGGAGATTTTAAATAAATTTAGAGAATCAAAATATGTGATGTATTTTATTCTTGGTAGATACCAGAAAGGTAAAATATTAAAACTATATCTATATTTTATCTTTTAGGTCTCTGCAATCGTCATAATTGTCTAGATCTTCTTCCAGATTCATTGCATTAGGTTTATTTTGATCGATGTTTCGAACCAACAATGGTGGTTCATCTTCAGAATGTGAAAGATGAGTGGAAGACTGTTCTTATTATTTCAATAAATATATATATGAGATGCATTACCGACATATGTTAGGGTTTTAGTTGTTTTGACTATATTTTATTTTAATTGTTTAACTGTTATTTTAATTATGTTTTTATTCTAATTGTATGTTCTGATTGTAAATGTGCTTTATTTTAATGTTATTTCAGTTTTGAAATTTCATTGATTTATAAAATTATTATTATTATTATTATTATTTGTCGTTTTTATTATATTTTATTTTAATTTTGTATCTTAATTAATTTGAGACAATATGTTTCTAATTATATGTTTCAATTTAATTTGCATATTAATGGTGTTCTTGGTTGTTCTATTTTAACTGTTTTATTTTATATTTGAATTATTATTGAATTATAATAATTTAAATATTATAACTATGTTTATATTATAACTTTGTTATATTAACTATGTTAAATTATTATTATAACTATGTTATATTTTCTTTGTTTTATTTTGTGTTATGTTGTTTTAATTGTATTTTTCAAATAATTATTAGGATTCATCCCAAAAGTGGTTATTTCTAATGAAGTTTTATTAGTTTTTATTGTTTTATTATTGTTAATTTTATTTTTTGCTAAATGATATTTTATTATGATCATAATTTATTTTAGTTATGATGGATTCAGTCATTTTTATTTGTTCATGATTAATTAGGGGGGAATTATGGTTAGGGATTGGTAGGGTTGGATGATAGGATTGGAATCTAGTTTTCACTTATGGTCCATCCGTCGCCTCTATTGAGGTTGTTAGGGTGCTTGCTAATTTCTATGGCTTCTCTAAATTTCCCTATGAAATAGTGATCACTTCTGGCTAAGATACGAGTGTCTTCTTTAGAAATTTGGTGCTTAGTTTTATTGGAATGTTCTGCTAAAGATAACGATTTGGATTGATTATGTTTGATGTCTGCTGAGGGTTCCTGGATTCTTATGTTAAAGGATCTCCCTGTCTCACCTACATAGCACCTTCTGCATGAGCAAGGCATTAGGTAGACACCCTTATGACATTTTGGATCAATTTTGTCTTTAACTAGATTAAGGCAGCTACAGATGGTGTTCAGAGGTTTGAAGGTAGTTAGAATCTTATCCCTTTTAGGATGCGGGAGATTTTATTAGTAGTCCCTAGCATGTAAGGGATGTTAACTTTTCCTGTATACTAGAAAGGTAAAGTATTAAAACTATATCTATATTTTAATTCATTAATTAGATTTTTAAGTAAGTGTTTATATAAATGAACAAGGAATTTTTCAAGTCTTTGGAAAGCTATAGTAGAAATTTTGGGAGGAGAAATCCTGAAAGGCTTCAGTGGAACTAATAATTTTGCAAGGTTGACTAGTGGTGGAGTAAAGAGTAAGGCAAAGAATTAACAAACAACTAACCTGTTGCTTATTTTTAAGAAGTAGAAATGGTCAACCCTTAAGTGGTTACTTATGTCATGCCTACTTATTGAATATTAAAATTCTACTTATTATATGTGTGAAATCTTTTTCCAAATTTAAGAACTCTCTTGTGAGGGCACACAAACTTTATACCATGATAACTGTATAGTTTTAAAGGTTCAGGATAGAGCAGGAGAAAGAAACAATTTTGTAGTAAGATATAACTAGATTAATGGGAATGATAACCAAAACTACATCTAGTATAAACACTTAATGGGACTGTAAAAGCAGCTCCTAAGGTTCTCGGTTAATAGCAAAAATACAATATCAAGATTAAAAGCACATTCTCCATGGCTCACTCACATTGTAATGTGTAAATAAAAAATGCAACTTAAAATGTGCAACCTCAACAAACTTAATGAACACATACATATAGATATAGATGGGATTATGTTAATATTTCACAAAGAAGAACCTTTCAAAAAGATGCTTACAGTAGGATGATTGAAGATCTTATAATTGTACTTTTTGAGGAAGGTGATAAGTTAAAAATGATCAGTGTGCTCCTACTTTATTTGAATAAAGTATACTTTCATATTAGATATGGTGGTGCTAGAGGAATTAGAGCAATTCAAAGTAGCCTAATGACTGTTAGGAATTGTGCCATAAATTCAGAACATGACCGATCCAAATTAATAAACCAATCATTAGTAAACCAGGAGTTTTCACATTAATACAGCCTATGACGATCAAAGGATTTTAGGCCGGTAGTAAAATAATGCACAGGTCAAGTGAAATGGAACATGTAAAATGTTCTAGATGAGGAATAAAGAGGATAACCAATCATGAAACAACTTGTTGCTAAAGTAAGAAGATGATGGCTAAAAGGATTGTTGTGCACCAAATTGATGTCTGGATAATAAGAAATGCATATTCTGTAACACTATTTCATATCAAATGATCTTGAAGAAGTCTATATGTGAGATTGTATTAATAGTGTTGTCTGGTTTTGAATAGGACAAAATAACAAGTATTGCGTAAACAATGCGGGAATTCATGTTAATGAATTTGATAACTGATAAATGAGTTATATTCTCTTGTTTTCTAGGGGTGATTTAATGTTTAAGTTGAGGAGTAAACATTGAAATGACCTAGGTTCACACCTTGGTTCACATAGTGCCTAAAAACTTGGAGAGTGTGGAGTTGAGAATATTGTAGCCTTCATTTATAACTCATGTATGGGAAATGTATGTACTTGCATATTGGTTTTAGAAATACACTAAATTATTCATGGCGAACAAGGTGTTGGAAGATGTGTAAAAGGAGAAACGATAAATCATATGACATGATTTGTTTAAGTGTGGAGTACCTTTTGAGTTACAAACAATTATGTTATTGGCTAAAGACAAGTTAAGATTGTTATTAGACTTCAAATATAAAATTGAAGTCCATAGTAGGCTAACTATCATAGTTAATAAGTATGTTTTGTCATGGGGTGGAGGTCATATTCTGCTATTATTAAAAATTTGTCTACGGGACATATTCAATCCTGAAACTCAAAATTATTAGCTTTGTAAAGCTTTATTATGCATCTATGTTATCATTTTGTTGAAAATTTCCTGCAACCACAAGATACATGAAAAGTATTATCTAAATAAAAGCACTTGAATATTCTGACATCAAAATTTTCAATTATGCTCTGGTTGCAGAAGTTCAACAGGTCCATGAATTCCTTATTCTTTAATCAACAAATCAAACATCGTTTGATTGGACTTACCTAAAAGTAGTGAGAATGAAAGATTAAAGGAATTTTTGGCATAATACTAACATGGTTAAAAACATGTGGATGAAGTATATGTCATGCCAGTGATGCTATGGACATTTGGTATTAGGTACACATGTACATGTGGTACTGTGTACAAATGGTACATATGCTACCAGTATGGATGCAGGTAGTGCGTGATGATATATGACATATATAGTTATATGTGTGAACTATACACTATGTGTAGGTGCACATGGTTGAAGAGTAGGAACTGGGTGATTGTCAGGTGTTGCAACCGATCTAGAGTGCAAGAGAAAGACAAAGGTGGAAACTAAGAATTGGTATTGGGAACTAAGGAAAAGTATTCGTATTTTGTTTCATTCTTAGTTTACATAAGCCATATAACTCTTCTTTATGATGGTTACGCATGAGTTATGATTTTGATGGTTATCTTTGAGATAACCTGATATGATATTTTATACATGTTGAAATTTAGTAAAATGTGCTAGTTTGACTTGTTGTGGCTAATGCAGGGAGACTGCAGGAAGCAAGTGTTTGGAAAGAACACAAATGCACTGAAAGAACATGCATTTCTTCCTATTATTTAAACAAAATGGAAATGAGGAATCATAGTTACTCATGTGGTAGTACTGTTACATTAACTATGGTAAACAAAATTGAGTTCATGCATATGAGAACCTCTCAAATAATTGATTGAAATAAATGTTACAAGTAGCAAAGGAAGGAGAATTGTTGGTAGAACTCCTTTGTATCTGATACATATCAGAAGATCTGATTTAGATGGCAAGGCCATGTGAGCCTGTAAATTTAGAAACAACTACATGTGAATGAGGAATAATATTATAAGATGCAGTAATACACCAAGGACGATGTAAACTTAAGGGGGGGAGTATGTAACACCCCTCCATTATATCTAACACTCTGCTAACCTAAGCTAAGAAAAGCTAGTTTTGAGATGTAACAATGGAAGTAAATACTTTATTATTAAATAAATAAATATAATCACTTGGAAAATGAGACACCAAGAGATGATATTCTTGCAAAATGAAATCCCATTGGTGAATGGGAATGGATATTCTTTCATGATAAAGCTTTTAGATTCAATTCTAGATCACCTTGATGGATTGGGGATAAATACCCATTAAGCTACTTAGCTGTAGCAAGATGTTGAGCTAAGAAAAACATAAAATCATTACAGGAGAGAAAGGCAAGATTTTATGAGGAAAAGCCTCACAGGAGAGAAAGGCAAGCTTTCCTAGGAAAAGCTTAGGCAAATGCATAAAAAAAATCCATAAAAGAGAGACGTCGCTAATGGAAACCATATCATAAAATAGGGTATTAAATACCCATTGAAGATATCAACAAGAGGCAATTGAACCATGGCAAGAACTCTCAGCTCGTGGGTGAATTGGAGGAAGTCAGTTCTAGGTTGGGTGGTGGTGCTCAGTTTTCCAAGTGACGTTCTCTCTTCTACTCTTGCTTGATTCAATTGCGTGGATGTACTGTATGTGACCCCTTGTTACAGATCCATTTGGGCACATCACTCTGATCATCTAGATCATTATTTTAGGGCTCATCAAACCCTAATTTCAGTTGCTACATTCCCTTCAAAAGTCACCCTTTTGAATGCTTCCTTCCCAGATAGTTTCATGACTTGAAGACATCGTGAAATGACCTCTAAAGGGACCAACGTAGGTAAGCCTATGTAAGGGTGCACTGCAGAGCAGTTTAGTCCATGCCAGGGTGCTTTGTAGAGCAGTTAGGCCCTCTTTAACCTACAATGGGTGAGATTGAGATAAATTCACATAGGGTTTGGGGAATATTCTTATCTCTTGGAGTCATCTAGAAGTTTCCCTCACTTATCAACTCTAATGAGCTCAAAAATGGATGAGGAATCAGTTAACATGCATCCTATCCTCTCATCCCTTCCTCCATGGAACTAATTCTAAGTATGGAAGGCCATTCAATACCCCCATTTATGACATCACCTCCTTCAATCATCCCATAAATTGAACACTTGTCTAAGTGATCAGTGGCTAGAATATGTTGAATTGTAAGGAGATAATGTTGCTATGAGAATTGACTTTGAGACAAGTATTTTTATGCTACAAGTTTGTCATGCTTTTGATGTCATGTGGATGGGATCCATGTTGGAGGAGTGACTTCGAATTAGACTTGATGGTTGTAATTCCTTCTTCTATTTCAATAAAGTATTTGAACCTTTTTCTCATATGCTTATCTAGTTGTTATATGATTCTTATATGTGTGAATGTATATGATTCCATTTACTTGTATTCAATAGATCTTTTGCTTTGATCGGTTCTTTGTTTTCCGTTGATGTTTACAAGTGTTTATCAAGCGTGTTAAGTACGAGAAGGAGCTACAAGATCGATACAATGGAGACAAGAGGAAACAGGAACTACAAGTAGGTCTTCTCATCTTCTTTGTCTTGTCTATTTCTTATAGGAAAAGGCTAAAGTGCTTTAAACTGTTGTTCAAGATATGGCTACTTATCTAGGGAATTAGTATTTTTTCGTAGATACCAAATTCTCCAAAATAAATTGGAGACTCCACTGGGGAATGTTCATCATTCCAAGTAGCTTATACACATCCTAGGACACCCTAGTAGACCTTAATTGCCTTCAGTGATCTTGTTTCAACATTTTTGAAGTGTTTTTGGTCCAAATTTGCACTAAAATTTCTATTCTAGGAATGTGCTATAACCAAAGCACCCTTGGTCAAGGGATAGTGCTCTGCAGAGCACCCTTGGCTTAGTGACGGTGCTCTACAATGCACTATCTCCCATTTAGGGTTGCGTTGATCCTCCTTAAGCTAAAATTTCTACCTTTGGCTTGATTTTTTCCAAATTTCCTTCTCAAGTGGTTTATTGAAAGACCAATGATTGTTATGTCTCTAAAATCAACATTGTATTTCCTTTGCTAGCCCGACTTTGGCTTTGATTGATCAATGTTTCTTAAATTATTTCTTTGTTATTATCAATTCATCGTCAAAGTTAGATTATAGTCGATTAATCTTTGTTCCAAAGAAAGTGTCGTAAAAGTCTTCTTTTCCTTCGAAACATAACTGTTGCAAAGTCTTCATTCTTGTATAAAGATTGATTGATTGTAAGTGCATTAGTTTCCTTTTTTATTCATCATAACATTAAGGGAATTGAAAAGAAAAAATTTAATCGTGCATTGAAAAAGTTTGTGTGTGCTCATATGAATAGTTTAGGGAAATTGCATTAGATTGTGCTCTTTGCTCTCTGTCAAAGATCTGATTGCTCTATACCTATTAGCTAAGGTTTTCATTGTTCAATTGACTGAAAATAATGCTTATCATATTAGTTGCATTTTAGGAATTGAAAAAATACATCACATGGTGAACCTTGAAAGGAAAATTCTAAAGAAGATCAACTTAAAATTTATCTGAATCTACCTAATGGGGCATTGTCACTTAACAAAAAACATTTAGAGGTCTAGGCTAGAGACGTGTTCTGGTGTCGTAAAACATAGCAACTGTTGCTAACTTGTCTGTAATACATCTCGAGTGTGATATGTCATTCCATCTACATGAGTATATCGTAGCTCATCCATATACCTTCAGGTATATAGGGCAGTGTTACAATATGTAAAGTATATGGGAATGCTCTCACATTGCAATTTTGCATTAGACAACACTAATACGGATTGGCTCTCCACGTACTTTCGAGTATATATGGGAGGAAAAAACTAGGCTTCTATCCATCCTTAGGTAACCAAGTCGGCCACCTTGTACACTATGATACATCGAACACAACACTAGGGGAGATTTCCTACCCGTACTTCTCAGTTCGTTGAGACGTATTCTGCAGTTTACAGTTGCTTGGTAAATGTTTTTCATAGATTATCCCTCTTTTGTTTTGTTATGTTACCTTGATGAAAATAAATTTAGTTCACCATGGATAACATCGCCCACGCTTGCTCCTTAGTTGATCTTAGGTTGAGACATATGGCGACAAATCTGGAGTCCGCCGATCAAGGAATACCTTTTGATAAGAATACTAGTCATGTTCCTCCTTTTGGAAAAATTGGTGCTCCTTATATGGCTACATTGTACCTTCCGGGACTTACCATTAGCTTGTAGTATGGTTGTTTTCAACCTACTTGGATCAAAATGTCATGATTTCTTCGTAATCGAGTACACCTCCAACTAGACAAAATCAATCTCTAGTTGATCCTAAAGATAAACCTTCCCCTTCTTCCTCTTCGCCTGGTAAAATTATTGGTACTAGTAACCAGCTGGCTAAGAAGAAGAAGAAGATGAAGAGGCAAATTCAGCAGGGGGCAATCAAGCAACCATTCCTTTGAATGCAACTTCTGATGAGAAACCATCCCATAAGCCTCGCAAAGTGTGATATCCATGCAAACTTTGTACGGGAGACCATCTTATTCAAAATTGTCCTGATATTCCTTAGATCTTAGAAGAAGGGTCTTCTCGTTCACATCATCTTGTTTCATCAACTTCTGGAGATCATGTTGGTGACACACCATCCACTAGTGGTAGTAAAGTTCATGGAAAGAAGGGTAAAGTTAAGCTTCCCTGTAGGTTATGTGAAGGGAATCACCCGATTCACCTTTGTCCCTATCTGGATGAAGCCAAAAAAGTGTTAGATAACCGTCTTGCTTCTCCACATCGACTTCCATCTAGTTACAAGAGACTCTCCTTCAATCCTTCACTAGTTGACGAATTGACAGACCCAAATCAACCATCGGTCAAACCCACTCTCTCTAAATGTGAATCCCATGAGTCTATACCTAACCAATCATGGGTCGAGGAAACAGCTAACCTAATTTCACCTTCAGTTAATCATACCTTTCCCGTAGAGAGTGAGTATGATACCAATCAAGTTCTTTTTTTTTCTTCAGATTCTAATGAGCTTAGAGATAACCCTCCTGTTCCATAAAGACAGGAGGAAACTCCTCCCGTTCTCGTAACACAAGGGGATAATACTCTCGTTTCTAAGGTACCCCCTAAAAGTAGTCTAGTCACTTCCTTTGATTGCAATCAACTAGTAGGATGTTGTCTTCCTTGTTATGCTCCTTTCCAGATCATATTACAGGTTTGTAATATGATTGTATCTCACACTATTATAGATGAAGGTGCATCTGTGAGTATCATCTCCTCTACTAATTGGCAAGCACTCAGTTCGCCGCCACTTGTGCATGTTACCCAAAATCTGTTGGCTTTTAACAGAGGAACCACTCAACTATTAGGGATCCTTCCTTAGTTTCCTATTACCTTGGGAGGAAAAATCATTTATTTAAATGTTATGGTAGTCCTAGGCCCTTTAGATTACAATTTACTTCTTGGGTGCAACTATGTGTTGGCATTATGGCACAGGTGTTGTCCTTGATGGCACCTCACTATGGTGACAAATCACAGTTCAGGCTCTAAGAATGAAGGAAAAGATATATACACAAGTTCAACTTGATGAAGCCACGTATATACGCGGGTTAGACATTCAAAAGGCGCGTATGCATATACACGTACTTTCACGCAAGAAAAAGCGTGTACATGTGGGAGAACTTATTTTTGGTCCATGGTATTTAGTCCCTGGTATTTCAACCTATGGTTTTGGGACATGGTATCTCGTCAGAAGTATTGATCCCAAGTATTAGGTCCATGGTATTGATTGGTTATGGTTTTGGACCATGGTATTGTGAAAGGACTAAGACTATAAAAGAGGAAGGAGGTCATTTCGCAAAGGATAAGCTGACTGATTGAATATCTAAAAAAGCGCTAGATCTAGAATACTAGTGCTTGGGTTATGGTACAGATCTGGATCTGAATGAAGGAGGAACCTAAGCGCAAGGAGAAGGATATGTTCTAATGATGGGTCAAAATCTTAAGGCTTGAATAATAGTATCTTTGTATGATTTTGATCTGTTATATGTGACGCATGCTTGATCTATAAATCTGGTAATCTGGGTGAACTAATGTTTGAATGAGTGAATTATCCTTTATAGATTTGTACGCAGGTTCAGTGAAGCAAAGGCGCGTATACACGTGGGTTCTGTGAATAAAAACAGCGTATACGCAGGTTGGTCCAAACACAGAAGCGTATGCACGTAGGTTTCTGGTTGTTGAAATAGCGCACATCTCTTGAATTATTTTCTAGCTGCTTCTGTTTATTGCTGCAGTGATCTGGGTTCAGAATTGGTGTGTGGATACTGTTACACTATTCTGGATACACCTGTCAGAGAAGTGTCTATTTGATTCAGTTTTAAGTGGTAAAAAGGAGATTGTTGATGATTAATTGTTGTTCATGGATCCAGTCTGAAAATTTATGAAACGTGGTCCCTGGAAGAAAAGAGAAGGTTGTAGCCTTCTGCAGGTAGTAGCCTACGTACTAGTATCCTAGCTAGTACAAGAGCTAAGGGGGTTGTAGCTCCCTTCTAGGAGAAGCTGGAGAATGAGAGAGGGTTGTAGCTCTCTACAAGTAGCAACCTGCGTATTGATAAAGGACTACACCAGTACAGAATCATTGTAAAAAGAATTTTCTAATTAAAAGAAGATAGAGACGAATTGCAGCAGGTAGTTTTCACCCACATTGGGTTTCCACCTTATATCTTGTGTTCTTGTGTGTGATTGTCTTCTACTCTGTTTTACTGTTCCTGGTTACTGTTTATATGGTTCTGATGCACAGATTAATGATCAACATCTATAGAATAAATTAAATTACAAGTCTGCATGGTATACGTGGGTTTCCTTATTTGTAGTTGCGTATATACGCGATTTTCTCTAACTGAGGTAGCGTATATGTTCTGGGTTTGAAAAAGAAAATATTGACTAGATAATACTGATTCGCCCCCCCTCTCAGTATTATTTCCAACAATTGGTATCAGAGCAGGTCCTTCAGAAGAAGCTTGATTGCTTGAATGAAGATCTATCATCATGAGCAACTACGAAAGAGAATCATCAATCACACCACCAATTTTTAATGGGACGAACTTCGTCTATTGGAAGGTAAGAATCACAACCTATCTTCAATCTCTTAGTACAGAAGTCTGGGATATCATAGATATAGGGTACACATTTCCATCAGCAACCCCTACAGATCCGGCTGGTAAGAAGCAGTATGAAACAAATGCAAAGGTTGTCAATACTCTATTAGGATGTCTATCTCAATCAGAATTCATCAAGGTTACTCAGTATAAAACCGCAAAAGAAATATGGGACAAGATCGTTCTGAGCTATGAAGGAGATGAACAGGTAAAACGGGCAAAACTTCAAACCCTCAAAATTCAGTATGAAAATCTCAGAATGTACAATGATGAAAGTGTGGCTAACTATTTCCTACATATAGATGAGATTGTTAATTGCATGAAAAACTTGGGTGAAGAAATAAAAGAGGCTGTTGTGTTTGAAAAGGTTCTAAGATCTTTGTCCTCTAAGTTTGAATCAAGGTTTCTGTAATAGAAGAAAAACAGAATCTACAGAAGCTTACCATGCCACAGCTGCACGGAATTCTAAGCTGCATTCAAGGTTTTAGCCAAAGGGGATTACTATGAGTCAGGACATATGTTAGAAGAAGAGGAAGAATCAAATTTTGTCGAGAACCTTCAACAAGGTGATGGAAGATTTAGAGGTAAGTTACCTTTCGAATGTTTTACTTGTGGAAGAGTCGGTCACTATGCTGCCAAGTGTCCTCATAAAGATAAGCCTGACAAAGGTAAGGAACCTGTTAGATGGAACAAGAAATATAATATAAATAAGAAAATCTATTACACTCATGAAGATAGTGATGGACTTTCAAATAGTGATGAAGATGAAAAAGGTAACAACTATAGAATTTTAATTTCTTTTGAAGATGATGATTTCATGGATGCTATAGATGAAGAAGGTCTTTATGAAGAGATTTCTAAACTCAAAATTTGTTTAGAAGAGAAAAATATGATTATTGATACTCTGCAATTCCAACTGTCTGAAAGGGAAAAACATCATGAAAAGTTAGAATGTGAAATTGTGGGACTTAGAAAAGAGATTGAGAAAACTAAAGCTCTAAATCTTAGATTTGTTAAAGGGTCTGAAACTTTAGATGAGATTATCAAAGTGCAACGCTCTCCACTAATCAAGACAGGTATGGGATATAATGAAGAAGCATCTCAAGCGCAGAAACAATCCACCTCCAAAAGTTATCTTGATTCAGCAAGGAGAAGTGAGCAAAGGCCAAATGAAGATCACCAGGTAAATCAGGGACAATTTACCTCAAGGATGAACAAAGATTACCAGGTAAATCGGAGGCAATCTACTTTAAGGATGAACATAAGCTACAACCAACCACAGGTAAAACCTTCTCAATTTGTCTCAAGAATGGATGTCAATAGAAACTACAATCATTCGGTTGGTAGAGTTGATAATCGCAAGAATTTCTTCAATGGCCAATGTTTCGCGTGTCATAACTTTGGTCACAAAGCAACTCAATGTGTAGCCTATAAGACAATCATGACTAGAGAAGCTCAAA
Source organism: Pinus taeda (assembly GCA_000404065.3). Taxonomy (NCBI): domain Eukaryota; kingdom Viridiplantae; phylum Streptophyta; class Pinopsida; order Pinales; family Pinaceae; genus Pinus; species Pinus taeda. The sequence goes on along the minus strand of APFE030907266.1, from coordinate 11,564 downwards.
AACAAAGAAGAATGACTGGGATCATGAAAAGAACCTTCAATAACTTTTCTGCTCTTGAAAATGAAATAGAATGTTCTATTTGCAACAACTTCGGTCATGAAGATTCTGAATGCAAGAGCAGGTTTTGGCAGACAAACTCAGAAGGAACAAGCCTCAAGTGCCAAAACATGGAGAATGAAGGAATCACAACCAGAAAGATGTGGGATAACCTTATACGCAGAAGGACAGGAAAATCAATGGTACATCGAAAGTGGATGTTCGAAACATATGACAGGTGATAAAGAAAAAACTTCAATCATATAGTACCTTAGAAAGGGAAAAGAAGGTCTCATTTGGAAATGACACCCCTGCGTTCATAAAAGGTAAAGGATCTGTTCAGTTGAAAGAAAAGGTCAAAGCTGGAAATGTTATGTATGTTGATGGGTTAAAGCATAATCTATTAAGTGTCAGTCAGATGTGCGATCAAGGAACTGAGGTAATATTTCGATCAAATGGATGTAGTGTTTGTGATCTTGATATAGGAAAAACAGTGATCAAAGGCATAAGAACTCCAAATAATGTATACATATTCAAGGAGGACAACATCAATGCTATCTAAGCAAGAATGATGAACACTGGCTATGGCACCGAAGATTGGGGCATCTAAGCTTCTCACAAATAAGGAAAGCATGCAAATACTAGGCAGTTCGTGGACTTCCAAACATCAAAATTCCAGACAATACAATATGCAAATCATGTCAGTTTGGTAATCAAATCAGAACTAACTTCCCTGAGAAGGAAGGATCAACTAGCAGGCCACTTGAATTTGTCCATACTGATGTATGTGTGGTCCATCTAGGAAAAGGTCACCTCGAGGAGAAGAATACTTTATTATTCATTGACGACTTCTCTAGGATGTGTTGGATAGGACTTATGAAGCACAAAGACGAAGCCCTCGAAAAATTCAAATCTTTCAAAGTATTGGTTGAAAACGAATCAGATCACAAAATCAAATGCCTCAGGTCTGATAGAGGTGGGGAGTTTACCTCAAATGAATTTTTCGATGTTTGTGTAGAGCATGGAATAAGAAGGGAATTCTCTACTGCAAGGACTCCTCAGCAAAATGGAGTAGTGGAAAGAAGGAACATAATGGTTCAACAAATGGCTCGTGCTATGTATGATGGATGAGTCTGGAACTCCCGCAACTTTTTGGGGTGAAGCTGCATTTGCTGTAGTTGTTATTCTCAACAAGACAAATGTCCGGGTGAACAACACTCAGACTCCTCACGAACGGTATGGTGAGACTCCCTCGGTAAAATACTTCAAAATTTTTAGGAGCAAATGCTACATCAAAAATACTGATGAAAATCTTGGCAAGTTTGAACCTAGAGTAGATGAAGGCATTCTCCTTGGTTACTCTCCCCACAACAAAGCATACAAGTGTTACAATAAAAGGCTTGGAAAAATTGTTGAAAGTATTGATGTTGTGGTTGGTGAAGAAGAAAGCACTGAAAGTATTGATGTTGTGGTTGGTGAAGAAGAAAGCACTCCTAGGCAGGTAAGATCTGAAGACTTCGAAGATGATGAGGACTATCCATCAACATCAAATCAGATTCATGATGAAGAAGAAACCTATGAGGCGCCAGAAGAACAGACTAGGATAGAAGAAGAGACTCCATCCAGGTAGATTCAGAAGAATCATCCAGAATCTCAAATTTTGGGGCAGAAAGAGGCAGGTATACAAACAAGAAGAACCATTGCAGAAACTTCAAGCTATTTGGCATTACTCTCCTCCACTGAACCACAAAATGTAAAAGAGGCATGCAAAGATGAATGTCGGGTCAAGGCAATGGATGAAGAACTTGAGCAGATTGAAAAGAATAACACTTGGGAGTTGGTTCCTAGACCAAAAGATAAGAATGTCATAGGGACAAATGGATATTCAAAAACAAGTTGAATGAAAATGGGGAAGTTATTAGAAACAAAGCCAGACTGGTTTGTAAAGGGTATGCTCAACAAGAAGGAATCGACTTTGAAGAAACTTTTGCTCCCGTTGCTAAACTTGAGGCCATCAGAATGTTCCTTGCTCTCTCTAGTTTTAAGAAGTTCAAAGTATTTCAAATGGATGTAAAATTTGCTTTTCTAAATGGAGACTTGGATGAAGAAGTGTATATTGAGCAACTAGATGAGTTTATCCTTGGAAATGATCCAAAGCTTGTATGTAGACTCAAAAAGGCTCTCTATGGCCTTAAATAGGCTCCAAGGGCTTGGTATTATCGTTTGGATAAATACCTCCATCAACAAGGTTTTATAAAAGGATCAACTGATAACAATTTTTATATAAGAATTGACAATGATAAGTTGCTAATACTTGTTGTGTATGTTGATGATATCATCTTTAGTAGCATGAAGAAGACATGAGTCAAAACTTTGCCTTAGTGATGCGGAAAGAGTTTGAAATGTCTATGCTTGGTGAGCTCACATATTTTCTTGGTTTACAAGTCTAACAAAACAAAGATGGCATCTTTCTATCACAAACCAAGTATCTCAAGTAGATCTTGAAGAAATATGGGATGGATGATTCGAAACCTGTATGTACCCCAATGGTGACAGGTTGCAGCCTCAGCGCAAATGATGAATCGACAACAGTGCATCAACCAACCTATAGATCCATGATTGGTAGTCTACTCTATCTAACAGGTACCCGACCAGACATTATGCATGCAGTGGGAATTGTTGGAAGGTTTCAGGGAAATCCAAAGGAAACTCATCTTCAGGCAGTTAAGAGAATTTTCAAGTATTTTCAAGGAACTCAAAACTATGGCTTATGGTATCCTAGAGATACAGATCTCACACTTCATGCATATAAAGATGCAGATTGGGCAGGAAGCGTGGATGACAGGAAAAGCACTAGTGGTGGTGCATTCTTCATGGGTCCTAGATTGGTATCCTGGTTCAACAAGAAACAAAGTTCTATTGCTTTATCTACAGCTGAAGCAGAATATGTAGCTACTGCATCTTGCTGCACACAACTTCTTTGGATGATGCAAACATTGCAAGATCTTCAAATCACTTGTACTCCACCTATCTCCATTTTTTGTGATAATACAAGTGCTATCAGCATCTCAAAGAATCCTGTCATGCATTCAAAGACTAAGCACATACCGATCAAATATCATTTTCTCCGAGAACAAGCACTAGAACAAAAGGTCAAGTTGGAGTATGTTCCCTCTAAGGAACAAGTTGATATACTCACCAAACCACTGTCTAGGGAGACATTTGAATACTTCAGACAGAAGCTGGGAGTAGTTGATGCATCATCTTGTTGTTGAAATTTGTCTGTTTCAAAGAAAAGTGGTTGTACGCAAGTTGCATGAGGAGGATCCGCGTACATATGCCGGTTTATGTAGATACAGTCGTGTATATGGTGGTTTGAATGAAATCAATAGGGACAAACTCTGGTTGAAGAGAATTTGCTATAAGTCTGACAGAGACCATCTGGCACAGGTTCAGGGGGAGCAGATAAACTTCTAATAATGCATTGTTGGTATTATCTTATAAGCTTTTGGTTTAAGTTCACAGTTGTTGAATTCAGGTGGAACAAATGCAGAGGGAGAACATGGTTGCTGATCTGAATAGTGATTGACAGATGCTGCTAATATTAGTTATTGGTGACTTTCATAGTCTTGATCTAGATATTTCGTCTCTATGTCATGTATATCTTTTATTACTATGAAGGTCATGTAATGACCTATTTCGGTTTCCCCACTATGCTTGGGATGATTGATGTAATGAACTTGGTTGTCATATGTAGCTTTCTGATGTATCCGCACTGGTTGGGTGGATGATCCCCACTTGGTTGGGTGATGGTTGTATGTATAGAGTCTTTTGGTGATAGGAAAGTCATTTATGATTATAAGTCATGGTTCTTCTTGAAGAACATCTTTTTACAGATCTTGCCTATAGTCAGGGGGAGCATTGCCAGCTCAACAGAACAGAGATTTCAGCATGCACTCAGGGGGAGCATAACCCTTTGCCCTTGATGTCAAAGGGGGAGAATGACTTTGAGGATAAGATCTTGGGGGTTGCCATCAAGTCCAAAGGGGGAGATTTCAATTCCAAAGGAGGAGATTGTTGGCATTATGGCACAGGTGTTGTCCTTGATGGCAACTCAATCTGTTGATAGATCACAGTTCAAGCTCTCAGAATGAAGGAAAAGATATATACGCAGGTTCATCTTGACGAAGCCGCATATATACGCGGGTTAGACGTTCAAAAGGTGCGTATGCGTATACATGCACTTTCACGCGAGAAAAATCGCGTACATGTAGGAGAACTTATTTTTGGTCCGTGGTATTTAGTCCCTGGTATTTGAACTTATGGTTTTGGGCCATGGTATCTCGTCAGAAGTGTTGATCCCAAGTATTGGGTCCATGGTATTGATTGGTTATGGTTTTGGACCGTGGTATTGTGAAAGGCCTAAGACTAGAAAAGAGGAAGATCATTAGGCAAATGACAAGCTGAATGATTGAATATCTGAAAAAGCGCTAGATTTGGAATACTAGTGATCGGGTTATGGTACAGATCTGGATCTGAATGAAGAAGGAACCTGAGCGCAAGGAGAAAGATATGTTCTATTGATGGGTCAAAATCTTAAGGCTTGAATAATGGTATCTCTGTATGATTTTGATATGTTATATGTGATGCATGCTTGATCTATAAATCTGGTAATCTGGGTGAACTAATGTTTGAATGAGTGAATTATCCTTTATAGATCTGTACGCAAGTTTAGTGAAGCGAAGGCGCGTATACATGCTGGTTCTGTGAATAAAAACAACGTATACGTAGGTTGGTCCAAACACAGAAGCGTATGCACACATGTTTTTGGTTGTTGAAATAGCGTACGTCTCTTGAGTTATGTTCTAGCTGCTTTTGTTTATTGTTGCAGTGATCTGGGTTCAGAATTGGCGTGTGGACTGTTACAGTGTTCTGGATACAGCTGTTAGAGAAGTGTCTATTTGATTCAGTTTTAAGTGGTAAAAAGGAAATTGTTGATGATTGATTGTTGTTCATGGATCCAGTCTGAAAATTTATGAAACGTGGTCCCTGGAAGAAAAGAGAAGGTTGTAGCCTTTTGCAGGTAGTAGCCTGCGTACTAGTATCCCAGCTAGTACAAGAGCTAAGGGGGTTGTAGCTCCCTTCCAGGAGAAACTGGAGAACGAGAGAGGGTTGTAGCTCCCTTCCAGGGGAAACTGGAGAATGAGAGAGGGTTGTAGCTCTCCGCAGCAGCCTGCGTACTGGTAAAGGACTGCACCAGTACAGAATCATTGTAAAAATAAGCTTCTAATTAAAAGAAGATAAAGACGAATTGCAGTAGGTGGTTTTCATCCACATTGGGTTTCCACCTTATATCTTGTGTTCTTGTGTGTGATTGTTTTCTGCTCTGTTTTACTGTTCCTGTTTATAAGTCTGCATGGTATACCCGGGTTTCCTCATCTGTAGTTGCGTATATACACGGTTTTATCTAACTGAAGTAGCGTATATGTTCTGGGTTTGAAAAAGAAATTATTGACTAGATAATACTGATTCACCCCCCCCCCCTCAGTATTATTTCCAACAGCCTGACGATGAAAAACTCCTTGCTTTTCACCATTAGATTCAACCCCTTTGGGCTATAATAAAAGGAAGGACATACGGGTGGGCTTTGATTCACTTATGTGTGCATGGCTCACAAGACCATTCAATAAAATCTTTTTGGGTGCAACCACACATTCAAGCAGTATCTCAAGGTCTGTCCCCATGGCTTCAAGCTACACCCTCATGGGAATTTCGTAGTTAATACATCTATTTATTATTGAAAAAATAATTAGAAAATAAGTAACTATGAATGATGAATTCCACAAAGAAGTCTCCCTATTATGATAAATATCCTTTTTGTGAGAGAAAGTTAAACCAAGATAACTCACAAATAAAAATATTACAAGACAAACTAGCATATTATAGAATAACAGAGAGGAATTTTAAGGGCTTAGCAAAAGAAGATAATTATGGCTTAAAAAATCCCATGTAGGAGTTTATCACACAAATCAAGGAATCTAAAACTAAGAATTAGTTTAATCAAAAGTTACAAATGAGAAAATCAAGATCTTGAGAAGAATTTTCACAAGAATTTGCTAGAAAAAGGTAAAGAAATTTCTCACCTAATAGATCATAGTGAAAAAACTACTTGCACCAGGGAAAACTATCAAGATCTCAAGAAGAAACTTAACAAGAGTTTATTTGAAAAATGAAGAAAATTCTCATCCAAGGAATTTTAATTAGAGTTTGCTTGCACAAATTAAAAGGTTAAAAGATGAGAAATCATAAAATCAAGCCCTTCAAAATAAAGTTGACAAGTTTGAGAATTTTGAAGTACTTTCATGTCTAAGGGATAATAATCAAAGCTTAGTTACCCAACTTAAGAAGATAAATAATAATAAGACATTATATTGGAATGAGTAAAGAACAATGACAAATCCTTTTGAACTAGAGAAACCTTTAGATGTAAAATTCCAAATCATTATCACAATTGACATTTCAATTAAACAATATGCAAATCTTATGGAAGTAGGGGTATCTTTAGATGCCAAAGTACAAATGTCCTTACTAATAAAAATTTAGTGAGCAACGAAGTGACATAGGTGTATGAAGAAAACACTATACCAAAAGTAAATAAGGAAAACACTACCAGTATGACAAGGAAAAATCATGCTTTAATGACCCCTTATCATCATCCAAATCACAAGAGTCAATAATTTAACCAACTCATATATCAACCTCGCCCAGAACAAGGTCAATGTTCAAACTGCGTTTCAAAAAATATTAAATTCAGCTTCAAAATAGAAGTCATCTTGGGATTCACAATACAACAAGATCATATTGGGAAAATTATAAAGTTTAAACAAAGTTCCACAACAGTAGGTCAAACTAGGATGGACAGACCCTCACAACGTCCTCTTCGAAGATCATGTCATGTCATGTTTTCAACCTCAAGATTGAAGGATTATCACAAGGCATTGTAGGCTAGAACAAAGATGTAACTTTTTCCATAAAATTCTTTGAGGATGAATCCTCGAAGAGAGGCAATGTGTTAAACAGACATGGACAGCGAAAACAATAGAAAGATAAATCATGCATTACATTTTTATTAACAATTTGATATACATTTATAGTACATTTGGTGACCGTTGGGATTCACATACCAAGGTCCCTTGGACTGCTTTGTCCATTCGGCTTCCACGCTAACCCTTTAGGATTAGGTGTCCAACATTCCCCCCCTTAATCCGAAGGGTTATGTATGAGTCCAAGAAAAGAGCTGTAATACAAAATGTGCAATAATGCATGGCAGCACTAGGCTGAATGTGCTCTATGAAATGTTGGTAAAAAAGGGTGGTGGTTTAAGGATAGCCACCAACACTGGAACGCTTAGTGCAGTTCCCGGAACTCTTCCAAAACTGGCAAGAAGCTGTAAGTCTTCTGCTAGAGGAAGTGATCCTATTGTTTAAAAGAGGGAAACCTTCAACCACCATGAAAGGGAGGTCTCACCTCGCATAAAAGGGAGAACTTCAACCTGAAAAGGGAAGTCTCAACCTGTGATGGTTTAAGGATGACCAACAACTCTGGAATGCATAATGCAATTCCTGGAACTCTTCCAAAATTAGCAAGAAGATGGAGTCTTCTGCTAGAGGAAGTGTTCTCAATTTTTGTTCCTGGAATTCTTCCGAAATTGGCAAGAAGCTGAAGTCTTTTGCTAGAGGAAGTGTCCCAGATTGCCAACTGAAGGCATGTTCATGGGCATATTTGTCTCTGGCTACAACTCTGAAACTGGTGTGGCAGGTTGTGGCCCAGGCTCGCTTGATGTGGCTTTGAAGCTTGTAGATGACCATCATTTCCCCCCCTGTCAAATACAAGGTGAGAAGATGGAGAAAACTCAACTGCAAGATTGTTTAATACTCTGGAACAAGTTCACATGTGTTTGGAATATCTTCTTGGCTGTTGATGCCCATTGCCAAGAAGCGATCCATCCAAGATGAATCTTTGTTCTTGCAGGACGTTTGTTTCTGAAGCATCTGTGTGAAGAATCACTGGTTTTATGACAGTGCTTACATGGATGAAGATCAAAACAGTGATCTTTCAAATGGCCAACTCGGTCACAGTGTTGGCATTTCACGATATGTTGTTGTTGTTGTTGCTGCTGGGAAGAGAGACAAAGTCTGGAACAGCTAGAGCTGAACTGTCATGAAGAGCAGGTGAACTGTCATGAATGAATCCAACACTCTGAAACTGAATGGGCTTGGCGTAGTCTGGACAAGTCCTTGTCATATCCAAGACCAGTTCTGTGCTTGTTGTGGACAAGCTGTTCCCAAGGTCTGATGATGGGCTTGGGAAGTGCAGACTGAACTTCTGCATCTGCATGCAATTCTGTGACTTCATAGGGCACTAGATCTGAATCATCTTGCTGCTTATGGGAGTCCATTTCAATCTTCTGAACAGAAACAAGTTCAGAATAATGACTCCACTGCTGTAGTTCTTCTTGCAGCTTTGTCTCAAGCTGCAAAAACTCAATATTCTCATGTGCAGTTTGCAGAGAGGTTTGGATGTCAAAGAGAGTTTCTTTGTTAACTTTGACCATCTCATCAACAGTGGAATGAATTAGAATATTCAATAACTTTAATGCATCTTCAAGTCTGGCCATTTTCTTCAATGTCACTTAAAAAAACACAACTTTCCCATTCTTTGGCATGTTCGGTTTGTATTCAGGGTTTCGGGAGCTTGCTGTCTGGTGTTCTGCAAGTCAGGACATTTCGAAGCAAACTCTCGGAGCCTCGAAGAATCGGCGCAAATTTCAACGGCCTTATAACTATTTGGGAAGCAGTACTCTGGATTATTCTCCCGGAATGGATGGAGTGTGGGAAGCGTAATAATCGCCTGGAATTTGTCTTCTGCAATATAATATTCGATTAATCTATTATCGAAGGAAATTTGAGCCGTATAAGAGGATAATCAAAAGAAGACGGTTTATTTCTCCAGGATTAAAGGATGGATCAAGAAAACTGGAACATTGGAGCTGATGGCACTGGCTGCCAAGCTCTAGAAGGGCAAACTCTTTGCACCAATAACTGCGTATATATATATATATATATATATATTATATATTATATATATATATATATATTTTTCTTTATTATCTTTCTTCTATTCTTCTTATATTTTTTATTTTTGCAGTTCGGCAACGAGAAACCTGTGTTCGAAATGTTACAGGGATCTGATTATGAAGGAGGCCCAAGCCTCATCTACAATGGCTGCCGTTGAGAAGTCATTTGTCGCGGCTTCTCCGATGGAGGAAGAGGCCCCTCTTTCCAAGCTAGATGTTTTTGTCAAACAAAGCCGTGCACCGATCTCCCCAGCCGTAGTCCAAGCCTCGTCAGTTCACTTGGCTGATATAGATTCATCTTCTTCTTTTTGGGACCATCTTAGTTGAAGCCACTTGCGTCTTCAATAAATGCCTATTTGACGGCAAAGCATACAATGGTTGTAGCTTGGGGATAGAAAGAGACTGCGGCTTGGAGCACAATTCAAATGTACCAATCTGGGCGGCGCCAATAGTTCTCTGCCTGAACTCGACTCCGGGTCGTTAATTTAAGCACAGGCCACACATAAACACAATACGCATATACAATACAAACAACCACACGCCTCCGGTTCAATCGTTGTCATGGCTGCCACATTCTTGTTTAGAGGTTTCTGCTAAAATATTCCATTTGTTCGATTGCGTTCCGGTGTCGATTCCCGGATAAAACACACAGGAAATGGCGACTTTGCTTTATTAACCAGGACATCATGTTTAGATTGCTTTACATGAAATTTCCCATAGCCTCATCACTTGAAATGGTACAATAGTGTCAAAGATAACACACACAGTTTCAATGGTGATTTCCCCCAATATGGTCCTCTGTTTTATTCAAATAGAATCCCAAAATTTCACTGCTAAACTGAGAGTATGTTCCTCTGTTGAGTTCAAGTAAATCCCACATTTTCACTGCTAAACTGAGTCATTGATTGAAAGGGAAAAACACTCACTAGGACGCCTTCGCTTTTTTTCTATCTTACCTCAGGGTCTATTTCAAGGCAGTTGCGTCTGTGGCAAGGAAGCCCTCGCGCTCTTTGAAGAAATGAAACAGTCGGGCACAAAGCCAAATGATGTTACCTTGCTTGGTGTTTTGTCTGTGTGCTGGGATGGAGCACTATAGCTGCATGGTTAATCTTCTTGGGCGTGCTGGCAAATTCGATGAGGCACAGAACTTTATCAACAAAATGCATATAAAGCCTGGTGTTACTGTTTGGGGTTCTTTGCTTGGTGCCTGTAGAATACACAACAATATAAAGCTAGGAGAAGAAATAGAAGAACACTTTTTTTTTGTGTTGGAACCTGAAAATTCTGCTCCTTATATGCTCCTTTCGAACATGTATGCAGAGGCCGACAGATGGGATGATGTTGAAAAATTGGGATTATAAAGTCACGTGCACTTAATTGAATTACATGCATGATCCACAGAAGGAAGAAAGTTTTTGCCACTGCAGTCAGTGTTGATAATTGTAATTTACGTCATAAATATGCTGCCAAAAATTGTTATTCAAATCATCGGGAACTTCTGAGTGTGCTTTGTTATTCAAATCATCAGGAACTTCTGAGTGTGCATTCCCCCGCCCCCCCGGGGCCCCCCCCCAAAAGAAGGAAGTTGCATACAATATTATCAGCGAAAACAATAGCATAATCCGTGAACTCTTTCGGTTCTGTAACTGTTTTCTCTACAGCCAACCAGTTACATTCTAAATACCAATGCTTGTCGAGTCTGACCTCAAGGTGGGATGATTAGTAATTTCTCAACCAACAATCTCAATCATGAAGTGAGCAACAGCGTGGAAGTAATGGAAACTTTGCTCTCTGTTGTAGCCACAGAAGCGGGAGGTTATAACGTCTAACGTTTCAATTTTCAGGCGCAAGCTATAACGTCCAGAAAGGAGTTACAATAATTGCGGTAGACAGAGTGGGGCAGCATCAATAATGGCAAAAACGGTTATAGAGAGCGCATAGAGCATATCTTGGAAGGCGCTGGTTACGCAGAGACCAGAAATAGAGACCTGCGGAGTCAGGAGTCAGGAATGTCTGGGATGGCAGAGCCAAAGCACCAGGACTTTTAACGCACACATTGTGGTATTCATTCAACGCACCAAAAATTATACATATGCCAGCACAAATATATAATGAATTTAACACCAGCGCATGAATTAATCAACCAGCGATATCACCCAGAGTTCACGACACATATAACATTAATGGTTAATGCATAGCTCTAGTGAGAGAATCACAACAAAAGGCCACAAGCAAAGAGTGACTCAAATATTAGCAGGACCAGAATTCGCCTGCTCTGATACCATGTTAAACAGACATGGATAGTGAAAACAATAGAAAGATAAATCATGCATTACATTTTTATTAACAATTTGATATACATTTATAGTACATTTGGTGACCGTTGGGATTC
>APFE030907262.1:165267-175973 GCA_000404065.3 Pinus taeda | reverse complement strand
CTCACAAAGACTTCAAGTTTAATTTTCCATAACTAATTAACTCATGGAGATTAATTAATTAATATTTTAAACTGCTAGCAAGACAAAATTAATTAATATTACTTCCTATAGTTAGACAAGGGACTGCTAAAAATAGGAAGGGACCCAGAAATGCTATTTTTAGAAGTTTCTATTTTTAGCAGTTTCACTTCTCACCCAAGGTGGCCAAAATGCTCATTGGTCAAACTGCTATTTTTAGACATGCTTTTTTAGCATTTTCTAAATTTAGCATTTCTTGTTGCACATTTTTCAACACTCCCTCTCAACAAGAAAGGCTTCCTCTCAAACTTGATCATGTAAATCTGGAATGTTTTGCATGCAACACATCTACTAAGTGCGGTTGCTCCAGCAACACTTGGAACAAAAAAACTCCCAACTGACCTCTCTGTTGGGCTAGAAACATACTCTGATGCTGAAGCTCTACCTACTATTGAAAAGTGCTCCCTCTCTGACCTCTGCGTTACTGCAACATCTCCATGCATCTTGCGCCATTGCACCCTTCTCTATGCTACCCTGCATTGTGCAACACACTTGTGCCTCTCGCATTGCTGTAGCCTGCATGCTCTACGCTGTCCTAGGATTCCCTGCACTGTAGCTCTCTTTGCCGCTCCATCTGCATTTGTTTCTACCCAACCAGTCAGTTCCTGCTACTCCACCTCGGGGCTCCCGTAGCAAGGTCTCATCCAAGAGGTTGGGTACCTCAAGGATCCTACCCCTCCTCCTTGGGATGATCACTCTATATCGCCCCACCCCTTACTTGGAGGTATGGCTGCATGTGATCCCTCTGCCCACCTGGCTCGAAGTTTCCCCCTACTGGAGGTCTCTGCATGAGTAGATGTCTCTACTTGATCTCCACTCAGCTTCCCATGTTGTGGCTGCTCCACAACCTCCTGAAGTTGCTGCACCAATCGTGGCTCCTCCATAATTGTCTGAGACTTCTTCTAGCGCTGCATGTTGAGAGGTAATTTACTCTTCGTCTCAACCACCAAGTATCTAACCTTTGCCTTGCTCCTCAAGGCTTTGCATGCATCTTGTACCTCAAGTGCATACAGGTTCTTGGCTAGCACACCAATCTATTTCCACTTTCCCGCCGTCACGAATTTTTTTAGAAAAAGAGCTGATTTTAAATCAGCGATATCTCCCTCATCCGCACTCTGATTCAGCCAATTTTTTTATTTTTTTTAAATTTTTATTTTGGGTATTTTTCCACAAGGAATCCAAATCTGCTATTTTTTTTTTTTTTTGAAAAATTTGTACAGAAATTTTCAGATCTGCTTTGCAAGCTCTCGGCCCAAAACTCAAAACTTTGAAATCTCCTCTAGTATATTGTTCTTCCTTGATCACTTGTGCTCTGATACCATGTAGAATTTTGTAGAATTTTTCCTACAAATTAGCTAGCTTTGATACCATGTAGAACTTCCCACATGTAGATCACCTGGTAATGCAATATACTAAAGCAAAACACTTGATCTACTTCTACAAACAGTTTAGCAGAAGCTTACTTGAACATGAGCAACATCAAGCATGAACACATATAACTAATAAGAAGGAATCAATCACGCATAACACAGAATATATCACTGGGGAAAGCACCAGCATAAAACCCCAACACTGTATTATCAATCAAGTGGAGATCCTCAACAACATATAAAAAGAATCAGCTTAATAGCTATCCTACTCTCTCTATAATCAGAAGATGAAAATCATGGACTACCTAGGCCTCAATATATAGGCTGTAAGTTGGCCTAATCATACCTGCTGTCACCTCAGGTCCAACTATGTAGTCATAGAAGAAAATAGATTCCTTCCTCATGCAAGGAATACTTACTAGAAATATCCTAGCATTTGATAGTACATTGTCCCTCATCTGATCTCAATTGGGTCTTTGTCTGAACTGCCATGCATTAGTTATTCATGAGAGAATACTCAGATATCTGAAAATAATAGTTGTCACATGCATGCAAGCATCAACAAACTATATCTCATTAATTTAACAACTTGTTAAATTAATGTAACTGGACTTGACTAAGTTAAACTAAGTCAACTGATCCTCTCAATATAGAACTGAATCTTATCTCCTTTAATCAAGGGATAAATTCCTAAATCAAGAGAGAAAATAATTGCATGATCTCACAAAGACTTCAAGTTTAATTTTCCATAACTAATTAACTCATGGAGATTAATTAATTAATATTTTAAACTGTTGGTAAGACCAAATTAATTAATATTACTTCTTATAGTTAGACCAGGGACTGCTAAAAATAGGAAGGGACCCAGAAATGCTATTTTTAGAAGTTTCTAGTTTTAGTAGTTTCACCTCTCACCCAAGGTGGCCAAAATGTTCATTGGCCAAACTGCGATTTTTAGACGTGCTATTTTTAGCACTTTCTAAATTTAGCATTTCTTGTTGCACATTTTTCAACATGTTCCTACATTGCATAAGGATCCTTCACCTGGTATATGTGGGCTACTTCACCATTCAATATTTCCACAGAGGAAAATGCTAGCTAGTAGTATAAAAGTGCATCTATAATTATCTTGGATCCTTTTTGACAGTCAGAGGTGCACGTATATTTCATTGATCAATTCCTACACTAAAGAGCAACATTCCTGCACTATAGAGCAACCAATTTGGAGCTTCGACATCTCGGCACACTTCTGGGGAAAACCGAGGAATGTTATTGTCCAAAATGATGTTAGAACACCTTCCCATGAGTTGGATTGCACCCAGGTCACACATGTGGATCTCTAGAAAAAAATCAACAAATTTGCTGAAAATTTGCACAACTTTCAAATTGCCAAGTTTGACCTCGATGTTCATGCATATGGAGGAAAATCTTGAAAATCCGAGCAAATGGGTTTTTTACCAGTACAACAAATTATCTAGAACCAAAATTGTTTCTCAATATTCACATTGGTTTAAAAGTTAGAAGAGGGTCTTTGAGATAGTTTTGTAAAAAGAGATTGTTTTTCCAGAATTCTAGGAACTTGCCCAAATTTGTAAAAAAATGGAAATTTCATATTAGATTCATGTCTCCTTTATTATATATTGGTTGTAATAGAACTCCTTTGGATGGGGAATTTGTTATGATCCCCTTTTATTTTGGTTTGTGCTTGGTTTGGCTTGTTCAAAGCATATCATGTAATTGTAAATTATATAAAAGCCAAATCATGGCTCCGCAGGGAGGACAACAAACCATTCATCTTATTTTCATGTTGTTGGATCAAGTTTAGGGGACTCTCCACCCTTCCGTACGATCATTTGGAGGATGGATTCATTGTTTTGTAATGCATATTTGCATAAGACTTTGAATAAAGAAGGAGCTAATGCTGGTTTCACTCATTCTAGGTTATTATTTCATGTGATGATCCCTCTGTGCAGTTTATCCTCAGGTTTTCATAAAGGGAAACGAGATGGTTGGCTAGGGCCCAGCCAACCCAGTTCGTTCTCCTTCTATCTTGTAGGACTGCTATATTATTATGTTGGTTTGAGCAGAAGAGTGTTTATTTCATTTTCTTAAATCACATATTGCTGGAGTCTTTGTGAAAACGCATGTGCATCTCAGATTCGAGGGCTTGTGGTGTGCAAGCGTGTTTGGTCAATCTAATTTACAACATTTTCTTAGTCTTTCTTTCTAAGTATTACACGATTGTTCTTTTGATACAAGTGTTGCCTTACATTTCCGCAAGTTGAGATTAGGTTATGAGTTATTTCTAGTTAAATCATTTACAGTCGATTTTCTTTCAGTTAATTCATTTACAAGTTGATTTAATTTCAGTTGATTTATTTTCAATCTATTTGAATGCGTTCTGGTTTAAACAATAACTCTTATAACAACATAAGTAAATCTTTGTGTGAAGATAATTGTAATATTTTCCTTGAAGAGATATATGAACTTATCAAACAACTGGGGATTATTTACAATATTTTTTGAGTTTAAATATTTGTTTTGAGAAAACAAAGTTTACTGATGTTATAATAGAAATCTAAAGGAAAGGAGCACTTTTCCCTTTTAAGTAGACATTTACTGTTTTCATGCAATAGTATTTTTGTCAATTAAGGGTTTTCTTCAACTTTCACAATACTTCTATTTCGAATGCTTGATTGTTGAAGGATCTTTGTTTCATTTGAATGATTAAGTTAAGATTTCCTTTTTGCTCATATTTATTCACAATTGGTTAATATTAGCACAATTTATGTGTGAAAGAAGTGATTGAAGATAAAGCTGCTTTGTTATAGGAACAATAAAACTCAGTACATGAACAACGATTTCTCAGTACAGGAACAACTAGTTTTTAGTACAGGAACAAACGTTCTGGTACAAGAACAAAGCATTCTAGTACATGAATTCAGATTTCTAGTACCAAGTTAGAACACCCAGTGCATGAACTTAATTCATTATAGGTACATGAACACTATTTTGGTACATGAATGAAACATTTGTAATAGGGACAAATTTAATTATATTCATAATTATTCTTTTTGTTTCTTAAAGCACTGAGACTCAATCACAAGGATATGTTCTTTCACTTCTTTCTCAACATTCTTTTCATATTGATTGCAAGGCATGCTTTAATTTTTTTGTCATTGTGGCATGTATTTTTCTTGAGTGAATCCAGTTTCTAGAATAGTGTGGTGTCATTGTATTAACTAGTGCAAGTTGTTGAAGTCCTTCTCTGGCATTTCCAACATTGTGCCTCTAAGTTTACAAACTCCCGTATTGACAATTAAGTGTTAGGTTGTTTATTACGCCCAACATTTTGGCGTCGTTTCCGGGGAGGCACTTAGGGGATAGACCTTGGTGACTTGCTGCAGTTTGGTTTTCTTTTCACCTAGTTTCTCTTGCAAGTTTCTATTCTTTGAATTTATTTATTTCCTACATATCTTGTTTGTTTTAAGGTTTTTCATTTCCTAGGTGTTGTAAGAACCCTCGTATATATACTAATCCATGTGATGACATAATATACCAGTTGGCTTGTTGAGAATAGGAAAATGGTATTTTGAGGAATCATTCAATGAAGAGTTTGGTGCTGCTACAACGACATATAAATCATCCAATGAAGAACTCACAAGTGCAGAATTTAATATTTTGCTTGAACATAAAGATAATATTATTAAATATTTGATTTCAAAATTGGATGACTTGCAGGAAGAACTAAAGAAGGTTGAAGGACCACTATTAAGCATTTGTGCCAACTGTAGAAAGAAACACTTCCTTGGAAAGTGTCCAGTCAGTAGCCTGAAAGTTTGTAGAATTTGTGAAGAGGTTCATGCAACAAAACATTTCCCATCATTGCGAGGATTACTAAAGGTACTCAGGAAATCAAGTAAGGAATCGAATCAACTTCCAAGTATAACTCAAAACCCATCACCATTTAATACTTGGAATAACGTTTATTATCCTAAGCAAGTTTCTCAACAGATTTATAATCCTACAATTCCATGGAAAAATTTTGATCCTCTTCAAATTGAATACCCTACTTCATGGCCACAGTGGCCTTCTCCTTGGCCCTCTTCTTTGAGTCATATATTCCCATGGCCTCAAGAATGATTTCGAGGCTCTTCCCTAGGGGAGCCTTTCATGCAAAATCAATTACTTGAACAACAATAACAACCACAATTTCCACTTAATGCACCATCAAATTATACTCCTGCGTGGTCCCATCTACCTGTCTAACCTTACCCTAATCCATACCCTAACTCTAATACATACCCTAGCCCTTATCCTACTCCATACCCTAGCCCTCATCCAAACCCCAATCCATATCTTAACCCAAACCGTAGACCTACCCCTAATACATACCTTAATCCATACCCTAAATATAGTTCAAATCCTATACCTAACCCTAGTCCAAACCCTAAATAAAAACCTAATCTATATCCAAAGCCTAGTTCAAGCCTTAACCAAAACCCCAGCCTAAACCATAGCCTAAACCCTAATCTCAACCAGCAGATTGCACAACAATTTGAAACACCTATTCTTCCCATTGACTCCCCTACTGAGTGTAATGATATATCTTCGAGGTTGGGGGAAAGGGCGAGTTTGGAAACATCTCCTATCACTATAGAACATTCACCCCGGGAAGATCTAATTCAAAGACCATTAGAGGAGCGATATTTAATTGGAAAATGTTCTGAAACTGTTGTTGAAGCTCAAAACCCTAAAATTTCCCCTAACCATTCTTCTCAATATGAAAAGAAGATATTTGAGCCTGAACTTGAAGGATTTTTCTTTTGTCTTTCACTATATCCTTCATGCCTCTAAGGGAGTGATTATCAAGTTGTGGAAGATTTGTAAGAGTTGGAGAACCATAAATATGTGGATCCCATTGAATCTTGGTTTCAAGCAGTCATTAACACACCTTAGTCTCTCATCATTCAACAACTCTTGGTACCATATCAATTAAAGCAATTGGTTGTTCATTCTCTGGTATGTCTTGAAGTTTATTCTTTAAAACTGAGTGTAAGTATATTTAGCATTTTTTTACGCACATGGCTACATTGTAAGTACTCCTACACTTGAAGGAGACCTTCCTTTCTTTAAATTAAGGTAGGGTGATATTAGAACAATAAATAAAAATTCCATTTGAAATAAAATTGTATAGCAACACTCTTGAAACTGCAATTCTTAAGGCACAACTATTGGAATTTCTATCACTAAGCACTCTTGTGGTAAGACTTGTCAGAAGAAATTCACTCTTAATGCCTCATATTCTATAAAATGACTTCGATCGTTGGTTGAGATTAATCATTGGTCAGTTAGGGGGGTTATTATTGTTATATTTAATACTTTCCATTCATAAGCTTAAAAACTTACTTTTGACCTGTTCATTCTAACAAACTGTCATCTAAGAAATCATTTCAAGTTTCTCTTTGAAGGTATTAATGAAAAGCCTCCTACGGTGGACCACTCCTATAAAACCCTAATGAGCTCTCATGAGAACCTTAGCACGATCAAGTCAAGGAATCTTTCAGTCATTATCCAAGATGTTTTCTTTAAAATGAGTCTTTAGGGTAGAAGAACCAATCGGTAAAGATTAGTAACTAAAAACTTTTTACTCCATACTGTGCTCTTAATAAGCGGATTTGTCTCCCCACCTATTAAGTAACCCATTTAAGGTTAATTATAATTAGAGCTTCTTTTAAAATGATTAATTGAGTGATGGGAGGTCTCATTACGAGCCGACCTACAATGATCATGGGTCCTAATGAGAATGACATTACCGCTACTGGTCACCAAGCCAGGGTAATGGCTTTCAATTGAAAATCTGGAAGATAGGAGGTCTCATCATGATCCAGCTTGTTCATTCTTGTTATTTCTTGTGAATGGCATTATCATTCTCTGTTTACCAAGCTAGGACATTGGCCTTCAGTTAATTTATAATAAAAAATGTAAATGATTTTAATTGAATCTGAATTTATATTTAATAGATGAGACACTAGCATTTCGTGGGGTTAAAAGGCATCCTTCTCGAGGTTATAGACGCCTACTGGCAGCAAGGCTATGCCTGTGGTATTAAAATTAATTTTACACTATGATTTACCTAGTTGTTTTTATCTTTCCTTGAACTCATTATCATATATCTCTGAGAATGGTTATAAGATCCTTTCAATAATGTGCTTTGGATTTCTATCTTTCATAAATAATTTGGTTTTTATGGATATGGGACCCTTAGTACAAGTGATTCATTTTGCTTGAACAAGAGGAGCTTCAATTATACGCTTGGGTAATGGTAATATGGTCATCTTGGGAAGATATCATTTTGTCATACTTCTTTTTCCTTATTTCCATCCATTTTAATTCCTTGGATTTCAAATAATGTCGCTTCTATTTATAATAATGAGGCTATTGAAAGTGAAGACCTGCTAATTTCGACTTCTCTTGAGATGCTTATTTCGATAGTTGGTTATTTCGTTATGACACTGTCTTTGCAGTTTAACATTTTTTTATAGCAGCCCTGGTATCAGACTTTCTTTGGACCAGTCTTCATGAATAAATAATCTAGTACAGAAATGAACCAACATGCATTATCTTTTAGAACAATCAAATCTAGCAGGGAACATTTGTTTACACATGGTTGTAGGAACATTTATGGTTCAATTTTGGTTTTTTGCAAGGGAACATCAATATAGTAGTTGATTTTCTTGCATGAGGACATGCAAGATGATCCGCATGGGGGTATGTTAGGTCCCAAAATTGTTGTACTTAATGCACCTTTCTATTTATATGATGACCTACTTATTCTCTTGTTTTACTAGTTTATGTCAACTCTTTCTACATTCTTTTAATGCAATAGTGAAGATTCATGCTTGGGTTGTATTTAATATAATAATACCTTCTTTATGTACATATTTAGTATTAATGTTCATTAAAATATTGTTAATGTAGATTGTCTTGTTCCTGCATTGCATAGGGATCCTGGACCAAGTATATGTGGGCTACCTCATCATTCAATATTTCCATGGAGGAAAATGCTAGTTAGTAGTATAAATGCGTGTCTGGAATTATCTTGGATCCTTTTTGACAGTTAGAGGTGCACATATCTTTCATTGACATGTTTTTGCACTAAAGAGCAACATTCCTGCACTAGAGAGCAACCATTTTGGAGCTTCGACATCTCGACATGCTTTCGGGGAAAACTGAGGAAGGTTATTTTCCAAAATAATGTTCTAACACCTTCCCATGAGTTTGATTGCACCTAGATCACACCTATGGGTCTCTAGAAGAAAATAAACAAATTTGCTCAATGCACAGTTTTTAAACTACCATGTTTGACCTCGATTTGCGTGCAACTGGAGTTGAATCTTGACAATATGAGAAAATGGGGTTTTTACCAGTATAAAAAATTATCTAGAAGCAAAACTTTTTTCAAGATTCACATTGGTTTAAAATTTAGATGAGGGTCTTTGAGGAAGTTTTATAAAAAAGACTTCTTTTTCTAGAATTCTAGGAACTTGCCCAAATTTGTAAAAAATTGGAAATTTCATATCAGATTCATATCTCATTTATTATATATTGGTTGTAATAGAACTCCATTGGATGGGGAAGTTGTTATGATCCCCTCTCATTTCGGTTTGTGCTTGGTTTAGCTTGTTTAAAGCCTATCATGTAATTGTAAATTATATAAAAGCCAAATCATGGCTCTACAGGGAGGACAACAAACCATTCATTGTATTTTCATGTTGTTGGATCAAGTTTAGGGGGCTCTCCCCCCTTCCGTACAATTAGTTGGAGACTGGATTCATTGTTTTGTAATGCATATTTGCAGAAGACTTTGAATAAATAAGGCTCTAATGTGGGTTTCACTCATTCTGGGTTATTATTTCATGTGATGGTCCCTTTGCGTAGTTGATCCTTAGGCTTTCGTAAAGGGAAACGAGCTGGTTAGCTAGGGCCCAACCAACCCAACTCATTCTCCCTCTATCTCGTAGGAGTGCTATATTTTATTATGTTGGTTTGAGAAAAAGATTGTTTATTTTATTTACTTAAATCACAAATTGTTGGAGTCTTTGTGAAAACGCGTGTGCATATCATATATGAGGGCTTGTGGTGTGTAAGTGTGTTTGGTCAATCTCATTTACAACATTTTCTTAGTCTTTCTTTTTTAATATTGCATGCTTGTTCTTTTGATACAAGTGTTGCTTTACATTTCTGCATGTTGAGATTGGATTATGAGTTATTTCCAGTTAAATCATTTACAGTCAATTTGCTTTTGGTTAATTCATTTACAAGTCGATTTACTTTCAATTGATTTATTTTCGATCTATTCGAATGAGTTATGGTGTAAACAATAACTCTGATCACAACATAAGTAAATCTCTCTGTGAAGATAATTGTAATATTTTCCTTGAAGAGATATAAGAACTTATCAAATAACTGGGGATTATTTACAATATTTTCTAAGTTTAAATATTTGTTTTGAGGAAACAAAGTTTACTCATGTTGTAACATAAATCTAAAGGAAATGAGCACTTTGCCCTTTTAAGTAGACATTTATTGTTTTCATGCAAAATTCTTTCTGTCCATTAAGGGTTTTCTTCAACTTTCACGATACTTCTATTTTGAATGCTTGATTGTTGAAGGATATCTATTTCTTTTGAATGATTAAGTTAATATTTCCTTTCTGCTTAGATTTATTCACAGTTGGTTAATATTAGCACACTTTATGCATGGTAGAAGTGATTGAAGATAAAGCTGCTCCATTACAGGAACAATAAAACTCAGTCTAGGAACAACGTTTTCTGAGTACCGGAACAACTATTTCTCAGTACAGGAACAAATATTCTGGTACAGGAATAGAGCATTCTAGTAAAGGAATTCAAAGTTCCTATACCAAGTCAGAACACCTAGTGCAGGAACTTAATTCATTGCTGGTGCAGGAACACTGTTTCAGTATGGGAATGAAACAAACATAGTTACCGATCAAAAGAGAAAATGACCTAGTACCTGTTTTTTTGATGTAGCAAAAAATCACTCGATTTTGAAAAATGGTGATTCAGAATACACTTTTTTTTTGGAACATATTTTTGCCACTTTAATTTTTTTTATGTATCAAGTATGAACATTTTTTTAAATGTTAGTGATTTTCATGCTGATTTTGAAAAGTGTTGATGTAGCATCAACACATTTTTTTAGAGGGCTTATTTTTGACACTTTAATATTTAT
>APFE030907262.1:87070-147682 GCA_000404065.3 Pinus taeda | reverse complement strand
ATTATTTTATTATTTTTTAATATTTTTACTTTTTTACTCCAATAATGGTGAATCATCCCCCATGGTTGACATCATCATCTTGAATCCTATTGGTTCTTATAAAGTTTATTTTGGTTGTACATTTTTCTTAGGAGGCCCATTTTAGACCTCAAAATTCCCCTAGTGAGACTTTGTAATCATTCAAGAAAAGCACTTGCAAAAACTATCAAATCTTCACAAAATCCATGCTTTGATACCAAACTGATCTGAAATTAAAATTGAAGGTTTCATGTAAATTTCGAAAGCTAGTTTATATCTTATGGGCAATGGATCGATGTTGCAAAAAACGCACAAACAAAGTTAATTTTTCATATTTAAGCAATAGAAAATAGACAACAAGCAACATCACAAAACAACAATTTGATGATAGAGTTCACCCCTCCTGGGCTATAACTTCAAGTCCAACTTCCAACGGTGGCCCTTTAAATTATATGCTCAAATGTTAAATTACAGCAATACACAATGTTCAAATTACAAAAATAACATTGCCATTGTGTCCAAAACACACCAAAACCCCTGGGTAGGCTCTTCTTGGGCTCAAAAAGTCTAAAAAAATGGCCAAGTTATGCCTCCTTCCCCATTTCTCTGCTAATTGTTCTGCAAATTCGACCTCCTATCAAAATTGGAAATGAAACTCCCCTTTGGCAGATTGGCAAGGCGAAATTTTCACAACTGTAGGTGTTACGTTTGGCCCACAAATCCCATCAATTTGGGTGCAAATGATCAAACGACTAACCAAACCCACGCCCCTATTTTTCCACCTCTAGTTGGTCACATGGAAACAATATGACCATGGGCGTGGGCCATAGGCCATGCGCCTCCCAACCCCACTCTTAGTCAGTTGTCAATTAATAATATTGTGGATTGGGCATGGTCAAGGTGCCATGCACCCACCTCTCTTGTAGCTCTCGTCGACAGTCACACATTGTAACAAAACCATGGGTCGGGGTGTGGGCCGGGTACCATGGGTCGGGGTGTGGGTAGGGTGCCACGTGCCCCACCCACTCCACCTTACGCCACGGCTATGGAAACCATAATATGACCCATGACTGGGCCAGTTGGGCGCACTTGCCGGTCCGACCCTCCCACCAATGAAACCCATGGTCAACCTTAAATACAATTGAACCTACATAGTTTAACAAGTAACATGTTGGTGCATTGATAAAGTGATCGGTTAGTTGTTGAGTGGTGACGGTTCAATTTTTGTGGAGGTCCATCCGGTCTATAACCAAAATTTTGGCGCAAAAATCCTAGCTATGTGGTGACCTCGCATAAGGCCATGTGGTGCCCTTTGGTTGGTCCATGTGGAGACCTATGATTTTTCCACCACAATGACCTTTTAGCTAATAGAAATATGCCACTTGTGCTTACGGGATTGGCCAGTCTAACAACCGTAACACCCAGTTATCCTATTGATGTCAACGCCATGTCATCATACGGTCTTCCCAGTCAACCTTGCAAGTTGGCTTTTCAATTGTTTGTCAAAAACTTAAAAATTGTGATAACTTTGTCATACAATGTCAGATTGAGGTGATTCAAGCATTATTGGAATTAGAATGACGAGATCTACGATTTGACGCTGGTTTTGGGAATTTTTGAGCACTTTCAAGTTTTAGAATATATTTTATCCCTTGGATTAATCAGCACAAGGGCAGTCCTTCTCTTGAAACATCATGTCTCTTGTCATTCCTTAAAACATTGGGAATTTTGGCATTTTCGATGGCTTTTTTCTTCGAGGGGCCAATTTACAAAGTTTCTTGCAGTGGCATTTCTTCAGTAAGTTATGTCTATTTGGTGAGACCTGTAGTCAAGTCCTCTATCACTTGTGTCCAGTCTTGGTCTTGAGTTTTCTTGGCAGGTTTTGAGTGGATATGGCTCCACGACAAAGGCTTCTTAGCTATCGGGGTGGTGCTTCGGGAAATGCCTCCTCCAAGTACCGATGATTATTTGGATGGGAATCGATAGCCACGTTTTTTGACTCAGCCCCTATGGAAGTTCGAAAGGAGATTTTACAACTAGAAGTGAGGGAGTTTGGGGACCAAATATATCACTCTATTTCTGAAATAAAAAATAGCTCTCTTAAATGGGTTCATGATCCTGGAAAATTCAGGAAAAGAAGATTCCATTATCTTCACTCCATCACAACTCATCAATAGATGGAAACTTTTTTAAGTATGGTTATATGGGACAAACAAATCGACAATTATAAGATGTTTGATGGACAATAGTATATTAAGAGAATTATGAGGGACATCAGGTATGACCTTGATGATATCATGGTCTGATCGAATGACGTGGAAAAATGTATGGTTTTTTACTCAAACACTTAATCAAATGACCATCAGGAGAATGATACAATTATCAACGCTCCTCCCTTAAACTGTGTTCCAACCCTGAACACTTCAAATGCATACTCTCCCCCACTTTCTCCAGTCATCATCTTGGGCCAGCATGTCCATTATGGTCCTATGTCTTTTTGTTTATTTTTATTATGATGTACTTAATAGCTGGTGGTGGTTATCTACTTGTTTTGTCTGAAGGTTTTTTTCCCAGTAGTCGTTGGTGGCTATCTATTGGTTACTCTTAGAATTGGAAACATAGTTTTGTTTTTTTATGACACTATAAGGTGCCTACAATTAGATTCTTTTTGCCTACAAGATTGTCTCATAGTATTTTGGACAGTCGGTATTGTTGCCAAGTTATATCTATGTAATCTTCCTTTTTGCTATTAATAGAAAACTACATATAGAATTTACAAAGAAAAAGAAAAAAAAGAAAGAAAAAAATTAACTATGATCTTAGATAAGTGCTTCAATCTCCCCAACATATAAATGTGTCAACCGTTTTCAATATTTTTTTATCCAGTGTAATATGAAACATATCACTTTTTCTTGTGAATTGAAAACATAAACCAACACGAGTACACGAAATTGGGTTGACCAATTATAGGATTGGAAGATCCACAAGTGATATGTAAAGGTCCAGTTCTGAGGTGTTTCAATTGAAAAGTTTACAACTTCTTGGAATAAGGGGCATTGATGTAGAAAACATATTGACTCGGGTGTAGTCATCGAAGCTCATATGGCTTCGTTGGCTTGACTGT
Source organism: Pinus taeda (assembly GCA_000404065.3). Taxonomy (NCBI): domain Eukaryota; kingdom Viridiplantae; phylum Streptophyta; class Pinopsida; order Pinales; family Pinaceae; genus Pinus; species Pinus taeda. The sequence continues at coordinate 144,540 of APFE030907262.1, read as the reverse complement.
GACCACGATAACCTTCCATCTTCAATTCCAGTGCACGATTTAAGATTTTTTGAAGTGTTCAATCAAATATTGAAGAGATTGTGGACATGTGAATCTCCAGTAAGTAGATGTAAATGTAGTAATTTGCAATTGAAGATCATTGTATTGGTAGCTTTCCTACCATAACAAAATGTGAACATTGTAGGTACCTGTGCAATTGAGGGAGTTAATTATTTTTGCTCCACTTGTAAAGTTTCCAAACTCATTAGGGAAGTTGGAGTGCCTAGAAAAGCTTGAAGCAAAGTGAAAGTATCTAACTATGTTACCAAAAGATATTTATTTTCCCTCCTTAAGTAAAAAAAAATATATCACATCATATAAATTACACATATAATGGAGTAGATGCATGTGCTATACAATCCATTTATGTGACAATATTGTTAACTTCATGTATTTTAACATGTAATACACAAATTATGGAGGTAAGTATATGTCACAATTTCGTTAAATTTGTGTGGAAACTACACTGTGACTCTCATGCATTATTATGAATCATGTGAGCTATAAAATTTTTGGAGTTGGATTGTAAGAGTATTCTATTACTGACAAGCTTATGTAAAAGTACATAGAAGACCTCCATTATATGGCAATGGAGGAAGCCTAGTATCGGTTAAGGATAAATACGACAACTGGACAGATGCAAGTCCCTATGTAAGCTTACAATATATTACTCACCAAGCTTCTGCAAAAGTACATAGAAGACCTCCATTATATAGCAATGGAGAAAGCCCAATGTCGGTTAAGGATAACTATGACAATTGGACAGATGCAAGTCCCTATCTGAGCTTACAACTCACCATACTTAGCTCATAGGAAAATGAGGCATTGAAAAAGATAACTCTAACACCCACCCTTAAAGGAAACATAGGGAGTAACTAAAGAAAAAATAAAACAAATAATGGGTCGCAGCAACAAGGCCTTATTAGGTACCCATGTACAAATTCTCATAAGCGAAGAAAGAGAGAAAAACCCATAGGAAAAAAATCCCCCCAAGAGAGAGAAAGATGCCATTGCTCAAATTATCATGGAGCTAAAACTGTAGATCCCATAACAATCCACTGAATAGCAAGAACATGGGTCTGCTCCAATCAAGAATTACAAAATGTTGAAGTAAAAACTTTTTTGAAGATGAGAGTTGTGAAACCTCAATGAGGTCAGTCAATATCTGAAGTAGGAATGTTGTAGAGGCACAAGGGTAGAAAACACTATCAGCTTCTCCCAAAAGGCTTCCGAGAAAATAGGCGCAGATAAAGAACCAAGATAAGGCTTCAAACATAATCAAAACCATCAAACAAAAAACAAATAACGAGGCTTGTAAGTATGGAAAATGTAAAACAACACTCCTGAAGTTGTCTAAACATCGTCATCATCACACAATGAAAATGGTCAATAAAGCAATGACAACATCTGTCACCATCTAACTGCCCCCCACCCGAAACATGACTGTGGAAGGAGCTAGAATCAATAGTCTCCATTTTCAACAAATTCCCCCCCTGAAACACAACTAAGGGAATAATGACAATGAACAATAAACAACCGATGCAACATGATGATATGAATTTTTCAAGCATTGGTTCGATTGACACCACGACCATCCATCAATCCATCCACAAATGATGTTGATGGTTGACATTGGTCCATGATTCATTCTCTCGCGTCTCTTTTATAACGATCTGAATGTAGGACTAGTAATAGACCAATAATCTTGATGCTTGGGTAATTTCCTCTGATGAGGATGTGCATATAACTCTTTTTTTGTTTTTTCAGACTCAAAGTTGTTGCTGTTAGGGCTTGGTTTTGCTCAATTTTGATACCTTTTGCTATACTTTCCCTCTCCCCATTTTAAATATCTTTAACCCCTACTATGCTTATCTCGGTTATAATACTTGTGTTTTTGCCAAAAGGGTGTCGTAGGCTGAAGGTATGCAAATTAATACTAAAAAGCGTCTTTTACCCTAACTTTGAGTATTCGTTAGCTAGTTGTTCGTTATTTTATTACCATGCCAACTAATCTCAAGTTCATGTGCAGATTTGATTTGTTTCGGAGATAAGCCCATAATTCCCACAGACAACTGTGCGATCTTATTTCCTGCAATTACTCCGGATTTCCTGCAGTCCCAGATTTACAGTAACTGCACGAATTTCAGGTAGCAACATCAGCGGTTAGCCATGTTCCATGAATTCTAAGTCCAACGGGAACATGGGTTTTGTAGGGAATATATCACATTTGATTGCTATCCTATTGGCATTATCAAATCTGCCAACAACACCACCCAAGTTCAAAAGCCTTCTCTCGCTGGCTGTTTGGAGGAACAACTACAACCATGTAACGAGTTTTTGTCTAATCCATGCTTGCAGTCATGGATTAGACCTAGTATGGCAAAAGACGATAAATTGTAACAAATTTATTAGCCTATGGCTTAGATTAGTAGTCTCCTTTATTTAGAGATATCTATGGGCTTTGTAAATGTATAAAATATGTCCTATTTTCGATGATAGGGTTTAGTTAGAGTGCTGGGCTGGTTTCAGCACTAATTTGTATTAGATTGTACTCAAATTTATTTTCAGATTAATACAAAGATATATGTCCTGTCCATTGCAGTGAGCAAGCTCTTCTAGTTTGAAGGGGTTGTGAGTAAGGGAGGGACCCCTTTGCTCACAACTCCCATAGTTTATTCTTAATGAATTTTTTTTTTGTTATGTAGTAATAATTCATTTTTATAGCTATTGCACTCTTTCGAATATATATCAGCAGCATTGGATTAATTGAATTAGTTTTCTGTTCATGTGTGGAATTCAGTTAATGAAGATTTGATTTCTCATGTTTATTGAATTTTTTAATTTGTTGTCAGTGATTTTAATATCTTTTCTTAATCATCATCAACAATCTTAAGAGTTGTAGAGGGAAGTTTGATCCACTCTATAGTCTTTGCTACTAAGTGATTGATGTAGGAAAGAGTCATTCGTTTTGTATAGTTGGTTAATTAGATTAATCACCACTTACAGTATTAGGCTTGTATATACTTTGCTTGCATCTCATAAGCTTACCTTCCCAAGTTGATGATTTATGTTTAATCAAATTATAGTGTTATAATTTGACTCAACATTTTGGCGTCATTTCCGGGGAGGTGCTAAAGGGATAATACTGAAGTGTTTTTATTACATGCATTGTTTGGAATTTTTCAAAACTAGGGGAGTCAAAGTGGTAAGACGAAGGGAAAAGCCCATGCACCGGAGGAGGTTAGAAATTCGCCAAAGCTGTGTCCTGATTGTTTGGTAAGTAGTTTCTTTTGAATTTGTTTTCATAGTAGATGATTGGGTCCAACATCTACAAATGTCTTTTGTGGTGGTGTGAGCACCACTTCATTTACTAATACACTAGCAAGAGAAGAAGAGTCTGGTCAGGAGGTCTCTGGTCCTGAAAAGAGCCCAGAACATATCCCTGTTTCTACTGAAGCAGATTCTATAGGAAAATCTTTTGTCGCTACCCATTTCGAATCTCCTGTCACAAGGAAAACAACATCTCTGTTCAGTGGTCAACCTGAAAAGGAATTTCTTGGCAATCCTGTTCAACAACCAAAAATCCAAACCATCGATTCTGCAGGTTTTGCAGTCTACAAAGCCCCCACTTCCTTTTGGTCTAGAATAGCCCATGAAGAGGGGGCTAGTAACACAGATGGATATGAGGAGAAGGAAGAAGAATTGGTCACATTCGAATTCCCTATCACGGAGGCTGCAGGAGCTACTTAGATGAAGAATATTCCTCCTTCAGCCTTGCCTAATTTTTGTGGGGTTCTGAGTGAAGATCTTGATGGCATTCTATTCGAATTCAATGTGTTATGCAGAAGCTATGACTATTCTTACAATGCTCAGAAGCTGAAGTTGTTTCCTGCAACATTAAAGGATGCGGCTCTCAGGTGGTTCATGGGGTTGGCTTCAAACTTGATTACAACTTGGGAGGAAATGAAAAAGTTATTCTTAAGAAAGTATCAAGATTATTGCAAGACTAGGGACCTCAAAGAAGAAATATTTGGCATGGCTCAAAAGGAGGGGGAGAGCCTTGAGGACTTGGTGGAGAGATTTCAGTACAATATGCAGAGGTCTAAAATGAATCAACTGAGCAAGGATACTAAAAGAAAAATTTTGCTCAGAGTGACCAGACCAGAATCCTTGGAGATTTTGAATCTGATGGGAGGAGGTGACATATCAAAGTTGGGTTATGATGAAGTATGTGAGATATGTTGTCAATACTCAAGAGGAAATTTGAAAGTTGGAGGAGGAACAAGAGATACAGCTTCCAGGCTTGTCTAGTCAGTTGTTGGAGCTGGAGTAACTAGAGCTGAAATGGGTAATTTATTTGAAAATTTTAAAACTAATATTCTTAGCACATTATCTTCTCAATTGGATGTTTTGTAGGTTAAGAAGAAACAAGAAAAATAGGAGGAACTAGAAAAATCCTTGGCTATGTTATGTTTGAAATGTAAGAAGAAGCATGCGTTAAGGGAATGTCCCGCAGATAGCATAGAGATATGTCGAATCTGTGAAGCAGATCACTCTACTGATCAATGCCAGTCACTTCTTGAAATCAAAGCAGCATATCTAGGATATCAAGGAGCTGTCAACACACATTATACAATGGCACCTTAAAGACCATGGCAACCACGTGCTGCAAGTATGACTCAGATGCATTTTCAAGTTCCTTACAATCAAAATCAGTTGTGGAATATTTCAATGCCCTAGCAAACCTAGCCTCCACATCAGCCTTGGCAGGGAAAATTTTCTTACCCTACCACTCAGAATTTTCCTTCTCAAAACACAGCATACACAATAATACATGATTCAACCTCAACAGTAGTAGCTTCAGTTGCCTGCCTCACCAAATCAACCTCATCTTACACAACTTCCTGCCCAGCTAGTGTCTAACCCCAATAATAAAACCATCCAATCCGCTCGCAACATTAGATTGGTCACCTATCCCAGTTTTCCTACCTACTTTATTGCACCACAGTCGCTGTAGGAAAATTTTGTTCCTATTTTACAGGAATTTCTCGTGTCGCTGCAGGAAATCCAGCTGAGGTCAGGAAAAGTGGTGAATCAACCTGGAAGAATTGAAGATATTATAGAGGAAGACTCTCTAGAAATTCCTGAAGTTGAAACCAAACCTAAACCAATAGAACAACCTACTTCAAGGCTGCAAGAACCTTCCTCATCCCATACAATCTAGCCTCCTTTTCCAGAGAGGTTGGAAATGAGACTAAAGAAATCTAAGTTTGATCTTGTGTCTGAATTGAGAAATGTATGCATTAAGATCCCTTTGCTGCAAGCAATAAAAAATATCCCAATCTATGCTAAAACAATAAGAGAGTTATGTACCAAGAGATCAGGAAGACAAAAGAAAGAACTCTCTACAATTCAAGTAGGTGGAAAACTTGCAAGTTTAATGTCTACTAGATTTGTTACTGAAAAATATGATGACCCTGGAATCCCTGTGGTTACCACCTTTATCAATGGAAAACCTATCCAAAATAATTTAATTGATTTAGTTGTAGCCATTAATGTGATGACTATGAAGACCTTATTTAGAATAAGAACCTTTGACTTATTTTCTACTCCTACCATGCTAGAATTAGTAGACAGGTCTAAGGTAAATCCGGAGGGGGTATTAGAAGACATTGTTATCTCATTAGATTCTTGGAAGTACCCTGTAGATTTTTATGTTCTTCGACCCAAAACTAACTTAGGAGGGCATCCTTTGATCTTGGGGAGACTGTGGTTAGCCACGATAGATGCTTATATAGGGTGTAGGTCCAGAAATATGACCATCACTCATGGGACTGAAACAAAGCACATTAATTTGTATCCCCTCGCTCAACCTCTCTTGAGATCAGAAAATACACATTGGGTTGAAGAAGAAGAGCATGATTTAGAATGTGCCCGACCAATTTTTACAATTGCCTAAGCCATGATCCTTAAAGAAAATTCAGAAGAAAATTTGATAAATTGTTGTATTTCTAATCCTGATTTTCTGCAGCAAGAAGGAGGGCAGTGTAGTCATAATTTAGATCTCATTACTAACCTGCGGGATTTTCATGAATATAGTACAACAACTGAATTACATTCAACCTTATTATCTGCATTTCCTACATATCCATGACTAAATTGGGGGTGGTGGGGGTAAGGTGGTTGAAATTTTTCCTGAAAAACCTTTGAATATTAATTCTACCTTAACCCATAAATAGGAAAAGAAAGTTAATTCAAGCATTGAAAAAATTTTCAAACACTTTTGCGTGGGAATACACAGATATGAGAGGCATTCACCCAGACACATGCATTCATCATATTTATATAGAAGAGAAAGCCAGGCCCGTGAGACAACCACAAAGGAGGATGAACCCCGCTTTAAGGGAAATTGTGAAAGATGAATTGCAGAAATTGTTAAATGTAGGGTTCATCTATCCTCTCTCGGATAGCCATTGGGTATCTACGTTGGTTATTGTCCCAAAAAATAATGGTAAATGGCGAGTGTGTGTAGATTACAGGGAACTAAATAAGGCCACATTAAAAGATGAATTTCCCTTTCCTTTTATAGACCAAGTGTTGGACACTTTGGTAGGGAAATTTTTTTTTCCTTCCTAGATGGGTTCATCGGGTACAATTAGATTAGGATAGCTCTGGAAGACCAGGAAAAGACTGCATTCACATGTCCCTGGGGCACCTATGCATATTGGGTACTGCCATTTGGTTTATGCAACGCACCAGCCACATTCCAGCGGGCGGTCCTTATTATTTTTCTGATCTTTTTCATGATTACGTAGAAGTTTATATGAATGACTTTACAGTCATGGGTGATACTTTTGAAGAAGCTTTACATAATCTTGAAAAAGTTTTGCAGAGATGTAGAGAAACTAACCTCTCATTAAGTAACGAAAAATGTTTTATGATTATAATGAAGGTATTGCTTTGGGTCTTCATGTTTCTGTTGCAGGGATTAAAGTTGATCCGACAAAGATTGAAGTCATTGCAAAGCTACCCCCACCAACCAATCAGAAGGGAGTCCAAAGTTTTCTTGGGCATGCAAGCTACTATAGAAGGTTTGTTGAAAATTTTACAAAATTATCCTCTCCATTATTTAAATTGTTGACTAAAGAAGTTGAATTTCATTGGGATGATGAGTGTCAAGCTGCATTTGATACACTCAAGGAAAAAATTTCTTCAGCACTAGTATTGAGAGGCCCAGATTGGAAATTACCTTTTTATACTTCCACTAATGCCTATGATTCAGCCATAGGAGTGGTATTGGGACAAAAGGAAGATCTGGTAACCCATGCTATTTATTATGTTGGTAAAAACTTAACTCCTAGAGAACTGAATTATACGATAACTAAAAAATAATTCCTTTTTGTGATTTATGCTATTACTAAGTTTAGACATTACATCACGGGCTATGAAGTTTTTGTACACACCGATCACTCTGCCATTCGATATCTCATGAATAAACCAATTACTAATGGCAAGATTACTAGGTGGCTTTTGTTACTGCAGGAATTTGACATCACGGTATTGGATAGGTCTAGAAAGGAAAATCAAGTACTTGATTTCTTATCTAGACTCAACGATGCAGGTGAGGATGTTCTTGTTAATGATAGTTTTCATGACGAAAATTTATTTGTTATTTCTGTTAAAACACCTTAGTTTGTAGACATGGCCAATTACCTTGCTATAGGAAAGTTTCCTTCTTATTTTTCATCTAATTAGAAAAAGAGAATTATTAGAAAAAGTGTTGATTACTCTTGGGTTAGTGGAGATCTTTCTTTCATTGGACTTGATTTGATTATCCGCAGGTGTGTCCGGGAAGATGAGATCTATGACATTTTGAGAGCCTGTCATGATGAACAATGTGGAAGACATTTTGCAGACAAGCGAACAACTTATAAAATACTTTTCTCAAGTTATTATTGATCAAGTCTTTTAAAAAATACAAGGGAATATGTCTGAAAGTGTGACAATTTCCAGAGAATCGGGCGGCCTGTACAATCAGATGAGATGCCTTTGCAGCCACAGATTCTTATAGAACCTTTGAAAGGTGGGATCTTTATTTTGTAAGTCTCATCAACCCTATGTCCAAAGGTAAGAAGTATATTTTAGTTTGTATTGATTATGTTACGAAGTGGGTGGAGGCAAGAGCATTACCTAGAGAAACAGAGAAAGCAGTGGTAGATTTTCTTTTTTCTGATATTTGTAAGATTTGGGGTATCTAGAGAAATAGTCATTGATCAAGATACTCAGTTTGTATCAAAGCTCATGCAGAGAATTGTGCGGAAATATCAAATTACTCATCGGAAGTCCACCCCTTACCATCCACAGGCCAATGGGCAGGTGGAATCAACAAATAAGGTGTTGGAGACAATCTTACTAAGACAATGAAATTACATAAGAAGGATTGGTTTGACTGACTTCCTCAAGCATTGTGGGCCTACCAAATTACATGGAGGAATACCACTGGCTTTTCTCCATATGAATTGGTGTATGGAAAGAAAGTTTTATTGTCCATTGAATTTCAGATCAAAACTTTTAAAATAGTAACAGATTTGGGAATAATCCTTGATGAAGCTTAGTAGCAAAGAATCCTGTAGCTCAATGAGTTGGATGAAATTAGGCAGGATGCTTTTCAGCATACTGACTTGATTCAAAAACAACAGGCTAAATGGCATGATAGATACTTTAAAAAGAAGTAGTTCAAAGAGGGGGACTGGGCATTGTTGTATGATTCTAAATTTAAGAACTTTAAAGGAAAATTTAACACACATTGGCTTGGCCCCTATGAAATTGAAAAAGTCTTTGATAATGGATCTGTTTGGGTTAAAACCATTGATGATGGGAATGTTACCTTCTTGGTGAATGGGAACAGACTCAAGTTATATCAGAAACCCCAATCTAAGGAGGAATTTGTGGAAGAAATTGTGAAGAAAAGAGAGTTGGAGATGGTGAGAGAAGGGATCATTCCTTCCACTATCTCTTCTTGATTTTCTGCTAACACAATGCGCTCACTTTGTTCCACCTCGTGCTCATTAAAACATGAGACAAATGTTTATTGGGTATAGGTTTATTCCTTTTTCTGGACCCAATGGACTAATTATGAAAAAGGAACCCCCTGGAGTCTTTTTTTCCAAGTATTTCAGATTCTCTAAAAATGAAATTTGGTGAGCATGGACTACCCTGGGCTCGTTAAAATTACAGGTCAATAGGTCCTCTTAATAAAAGTTTTCTTTTAAATAAATCTGGATTGCTCATGTTGGACTGATGTGGGATTTCTTAAGGCCCTCCTTCCAACAATCTTGGCCCATTGACATCAACAAGTTATCTGGGTGCAAGATCAGAGCCTTATGATGCCTTGAAGCCTGTATGCCTCAATGATAGGCTATCTTGCCAGAAGCAATGGGGAATCACCATGGCTCCTTGACTACTAGATCATATAGGGGATTTGACATCAACACATTAATTCACACCTGATGGGATGCACCAAGGTACCTTGGTCCTCGCTCTCATTAAAGGTGAAGGGGCTCACATTGGTTAACAATTGACCTCAATCGCTGGTAATCCAATGAGCTCATTGCACATTCAACATCATCACCTTTTATTCATGTGTAGTGGATTGTACACAAGCAAGGGAGAGGTGTTAGTTGATGGTATGATTTCCTACAGAAGTTTCGAAAGTCGCGGCTTGATTTTTTGGAAGATTTAGCAGTGTGGTTCCATTTCTTGCAGAAAAAGTTTAGTAGACCCAATTCCATTTCCTGTAGCGACATCCTAGTTTTCTGAAAAACAAAACAAAAAGCATAGACATATCATTAAATTAAAATTATTATACTAGTCGAGGTCATGAATTGTAAAATCATATATCTGATTTAATTAGTAGGTGGGTTATCATCTCAAGGACATGCACGCATCATCCGAATTACTAGATCGTTGGAAGGTATAAGGTAAAGTACAGTCAACGATGGTACACCTGAGGTAAAGGGTAATTAATGCTTTTTTTTAATTATTTGTATGTTTTTTTTGCTATGGTCACCCTTGTGGCAAATGCAGCCATAATCCGGTATATTATTACTCCAGCTCCTCGCCTGATCAACATGATTATGAGACAACCATTATACATACTCCCCATATCTTCCTGCAGGTCGGATCATGATGACAATCATGATCATGACCCATCTATCGAAAATCCTGTGCTTTGTGATCACTTTCTATAATAAGCTCTCCCTTGTCGCGCAAGACCATTACAAGCTTAAACCGATATTTCCAAAGAATTTCATACGCCCTATCTTCCAAGTCTTTCACCATGTCGAAACTACGTGCCCCCATCTGCTTTGAGCCGCAAGGGCCTGAGTTGTTGGAGGCCAAAGCTCGCAACAAGGCGAGATTAGAAAGAGCAGGGTGGCTGCCATTTTTCCAGCGACTTAGCAGCCACAACTCAGAGGTGACAAAATCTTTTGCCTTGAACATGAATTGTGATAAGGCTCAAGTTGGTAATATTCAATTCAGGTTGACCGAAGGTTTGGTAGTGCGAACATGCAGGATTTCACAGTTGGGAGAATGGTGGTTCAAAAACCAGCATTTCAACAAGAGTTTATGCGCACCCTTCCTCCGCAAAGAGCATTCAGACCCCAACTGGACTAACGAAATCTCGTAGGAGTTCTTGAAGAGTAAGTACCAAAACTTGTTATTTTTCCTGTAGAAATACATCACGTGTGAAGGTCGCTTCAGGCTTGCATTCTTGTTTCAGATTTGGCTCCTCGCCCATTTCCATGACAAGCTGTTAAATTTTCCCTATTACTTGAGGATGTTAATGATGAAGATGTCGACGACTGCCAAGGAAAGGGGGTCAATTTAGAGGAAAACCTATACCACCACGGGCTAGTGAAAATGATCTTGGTGGAGGTTTTGAAAGATAAAAAGCGGACATGGGAGGAGTTCTTGGCTGAAAACTATTTTGCAGAGAATGAGGATTTTGATTCCTAAGATTTTATGGAGGAAGAACTGACAGATAAACTGAGGAAAAAGCCATGGAAGTGTGGGCTACAAATAAAAGGGAAAGAAGAGGAGAAAAACTCTGACCCTTTAGAGTCTACAACAAAAAAACCAGTGGAAAAAGCAAAGAAAAAGTCACAAACTCAAAAGCCAGTAGTAAAGAAGGAAAAGAGGGACGACCTTGGCTTTCCGAAGCCCACTAAGAAGAAACTTGAAGAAAAACCAAAGAAGAAGAAGAAGCCTCAAACCCTTGGGCTACAGATGAAGGAAGCATAAAAAGATGAGGAGGTGGTAGTGACAAGGGAGATTATGGGCCAAAATCCCAAGTCAAAGAACGATACTTCTACCTCAGCAAAAAGATTTACCAAAAGCCAGGTTGTTCAGTTGGCAATAAAAGATATTGTGGATGCAGGAGTACTGCTCAAAACATCAGATAAGAAGAAGGAGAAATATCACGACCTACCCCAAAGGTAAAGAGAAGATTGAGTCAACTGAGTTTATTGGTGAGGAAGCGATGTCCTTTCAGGACTCCTCGCTGCATGGAAGCGGGGATAAGATAGAAGAAGAACAACAAGCAGAGGAGGACCTCGAGTCCCCTCAATCTCTCCTAGGAGATCAGGTAGGGGAAGTAATCCCTCAGAAGAGACGATCTCTGCAGGAATTGGAAGAATTCATCACCGAGCTCACCATTTCAGAGAGAGCCTTGAGAAAGGAAAATGAGACCCTGAAGGAGAACAACCCGCATATCTAGAAGGAGCATGAAGAGTGGGTCCAGAAAATGGCCCAAATTATGAGAAAGAAACAGTGTAAGACTGACCATCTGAAAAAGAAGAACGAACTGTACAAGGTTCAAATTCCTACAAAATCCAACACAAACTAGTTGAGCCAGTTGGCAGAGGTAGCAAATTAGTTGGCTGCAGTAGATGCAGCTCAGAATAAGGAATGATTTATTTTTTTCTTTTTGGGGAGACACAATAATTTTTCTTGCATAAGGGGTATGCAAGGACTTAGGTGTGGGGGAGATATTGGGGCTTGGTTTTGCCCAATTTTGATACCTTTTTCTATACTTTCCCTCTCCCATTTTGACTATCTTTAACCCCTACTATGCTTATCTCAGTTATAATACTTGTGTTTTTTCCAAAATGGTGTCGTAGGCTGAAGGTATGCAAATTAATACTAAAAAGCGTCTTTTACCCTAACTTTGAGTATTCCTTAGCTATCTTTTCGTTATTTATTACCATGCCAACTAATCTCGAGTTCTTGTGTAGATTTGCTTTGATTCAGAGACAGGCCCATAATTCCTGCAGACCGATGTGTGATCTTATTTCCTACAATTACTTTGGATTTCCTGCAGTCGTGGATTTCCTATAACCACACAGATTTCCTGCAGCAACATCAATGATTAGCCATGTTCCATGAATATATAAGTCCAACGGAAACATGGGTTTTGCGGGGAATATATCACATATGATTGCTATCCTATTGACCTTCTCAAATCTGCCAACAACACTGCCCAGATTCAGAAGCCTTCTCTCGCTGGCCATTTGGAGGAACAACTACAACCATGCAACGATTTTTCATCTAATCCATGCTTTTAGTCATTTATTAGACCCAGTATGGCTCAAAACGATATATTGTAACAGATCTATTAGCCTATGGCTTCGATTAGCAATCTCCTTTATTTTGAGCCATCTATGGGATTTGTAAATGTATAAAATCTGTCCTAGTTTCGATGATAGGGGTTAGTTAGAGTGCTGGGTTGGTTTCAACACTAAATTTGCATCAGATTGTACTCGACTGTATTTTCAGATTAATATAAAGATATATGTTTTGTCCATTGCAGTGAGAAAGCTCTTCTAATTTGAAGGGGTTGTGAGTAAGGGAGGGTCCCCTTTGCTCACAACTCCCATAGTTTATTCTTTATGTATTTTATTTATGTTATGTAGAAATAATTCATTTTTACAACTAATGTACTCTTTTGAATATATATCAAAAACACTGGATTAATTGAATTAATTTTCAGGTGTCTTACGTGCAGAGTGATAACATGGATTTAGAGCCCTTTCCATTCCTAATATGGTTTGAGCATGGTAAAGAGATATTGTAATTTCAAGAAGAGGAGCTCCAAAACCCTAACCATGGTGGAACACTAGGGTTTCAGGTTACAAATCCGTGGTTTTGCTAACAGTGATCTTTCTGTGGACATGGTAGCAGGGTTATCTACGTGGGTCTGACCGCAGGTTTGTTTTTTTTAAATGTTTACCGACCTCTACAATCGGGCCTGTCAGTGGATTTATTTTGTCTAATGTGTGGTATTGCCCGTCATTTTTGACCTCAACTTCGTTCATACATTACAGCTTCCCTTCCCCTCGTCATATGGAGGTCAAGTATCATTATCAACTAAAATGGTGGAAGAAGACCTCGTGGATTACGAGGAGGACCCCATGCCAGAACAGGAGATTTGGGTGCACCAATCTACACCAGTTGAGGGCCCCTAGCAGAATAAACAGGTTCAGACGACAGCTGCTGTCCAGACGATGCTACACTTGCCCATTTCTGGAAAGCGCCAGCACCCTACTGTCAATGTTGAGGACCTCCCCGGTTTGGAATGTCCCCCCCTCTCTCCGGCCACTCTGAATCTCCTCGACTCCAGTCTTCAGGCATCTCCCACCTTCGACTCCCCCTCGCCTTACCTCTCGCAACATCCCCCACCTCCTCCCCCATATCATTCCCTGCCTATGAACCCTCCCTCCATCTCCCTGGCACAGGCTGGCCCGTCCAACCCCTTGTGACCTGCACAATCCTACATTCATCCAGGCTCATGCAGTTTCAACCCGCATTCCCCGATTCGCTCTGGTTGTTTTATTTCTCCTATTCCAAATCCTCGTAATACTCATTTGGCGCAGCATAACTCCTTGGAACCGTGCAGGAACCTTCTTAAAGTTTACCCTACGGGAAGGTGCTCAGATAAGTTGAGAAAGGGCTAGTGTCTCAGAGCTGTGGACACTGATATCAACCTGACCTTTGGAGAAGAAATTCATATGGCGGACGCTATGGACATGGCGAGGAAAGTTCTTGTTGGCCGTGTTAGAGGAAGGAACTACACGGTGGAAAGACTCCGTCAATGGACAATGGAGATATGGGGTTCCCTGCTGAAAGAACTTCCTATGATTAGGGTTTTGGCAAGAGGATGGTTTCCCCTCCACTTTCATAGGGAGGAGTATACGGAATGGATATTATCGCGCTACTGGTATATTGAGCTCGCACCAGTTCTGTTGAAGTGATGTGATCCTCTATTCGATTCAGAGCGTGAACTCGGAGCTGGACCTATCTGGGTCAGACTACCTAGATTACCTATGCAATTTTGGACCCCTGAGGTGTTCAAACGTATTGGAGATGCACTGGGGACTTACCTTGAGCATGATAAGTCCTACAAAAAAATAGGAATCATGACTATGGCAAGGATTTTGGTACACCTTGACACCAGAGCTGGACTTGAGGAAAAAAATTACACTAAACAGGAGGCACTTCTCACACAAACAACTTCTGGACTATGAAGGAGTCTGATTTTGCTGCAGGAGGTGCCACAAAGTGGGTCACCTATATAAGGATTTCCCTCTGCTTTCTTCGGTGACCACGGAAAACTCGAAGGGGAAAAAGCAACAGACCTCTGAAGAGCAGAACAAGGGAGAACAAAAACAAGGAGAGGCACCAACTAAAGTTGTGGTGGGCGCTACAAAGAAGGCTGGAAAATGATGAAAAGCTTCATCCTCACCTCCTCGGACTCGCTCCAAATGAGCAGCGAGAGAAACTTCTCTGTCGGGTAATGAGTCTTTCCCCATATACACTGCTCTTTTTTCAGATGTTATGTTAAATGCTCTGCATACATCTTTTAATCCCCCCTCATCTGCACATGGCACTATTCCTTCCATCCCCTGTTCTTTATTTCCTCCCCGCCCACTTTCTCCACCACTCCTACTTGCCTCAGGGAATTTTCCACCCCCCCCTCTCTCACACTTCCTCCCCTTTTGGACCGGGATCCCATCCCTACAACCTTCGATCCAGAGTTCAACCTAAATCCCTGCTTCTTGGGTTGGGCCTCTCCCCAGGAAGGACCAAGCTATATAAACCAGCCAGAGGGCGCCCATCCAAGATCAAAACTGCCATCAAGTCAGCGGTGAAAGATGTTACGAGGGGCCGACAAACCACCATTGAGAGGGCGCTTAGAGCATTTGAGCCCACTGCCCATGTTTCCCCGTGATTTGGCTCTCCTACAACTGCAGGGGATTAGCCAACCCCACAAAGAGATTGGCTCTCAAAAGGCTGTTAAAGGATACCTATTGTAACATCCTCTTCCTATAGGAAACCCTTGTCACATCTGATAACATTACGAGAACCCTACACTCTATCCTGCCGGGTTGGGTATTCCAAGGTATGGATGCCATTGGTAGATCTGGTGGTCTTGCAATTGGCATCAATCCTAAAATTGTCAAGCATATATCCACCTGGGGCGGTATGGGTTTTATTGGTATGGATATATTTGTAGGGGAGCTGGGACTTTAGTTAAAAGTGATCAACATTTATGCCCCTAATCAAAACAGATTGGAATTTTGGCACAATTTTTTGGAACATAATCTTGTTTCTAACACCACCATTATTGGAGGGGATTTAAACTTTTCTCTGGGCATGGAAGAATCCTGGGGACATCATGCTCAAATCAACCCTATTTCTGATAAGATGAGTACTCTACTGGATACCCGCAAATTAGTTGATGTTCCTATGAACAAGAAACTACCCACCTGGCATAATAGGCGGACAGGAGATGCTGCCCTGGGTCGAAGATTGGATCGGTTCTTGATTCATGAAGATCTCATCCGTTACATCCCCCTATATCAATAATGGGTGGGTACTAGGGGATCATCTGATCATCTCCCCATTCTTCTCCAAATCACTGGACCATCAAAAAAGCCACCCCCGCCTTACAAATTCTTTACTGGACACCTAAAAGATCCTGACTACATCAACTTGGTGACTGAGTTCTGGAGAGCTCAACCCCCTCTGAGGGAATAGAGGTTGGCTGCAGACTTTTGTATTCGGCTTAACAAACTCATGACATTGACAGAGGAATGGTCAAAGAGGAAGAAGTTGAGAGATGAACAACATCTTTTTGACATATAATTACATATTGGACAGTTAACGGATAAACAGGTGTTGGGTTTCTTATCGAAGGAGACTAAAATACATCTGGTTACGCTGGAGAACCAAAAGAATAAGATGCTACTGGAAAAGGAAGAACAATGGAGGTTGAAAATTAGAGCCATCTGGCTTCAAGTGGGAGATGGTAATACCAAATTCTTCCACAAGTTTGCTAATGGAAGAAAGGCCACCAACACTATCTGGCAGATGCCCTATGAGCCTGATGGTTGGGCCTCTACTTACCCACAATTAGCCAGGTTGGGTATTACACATTTCAAAAAACGATTTACAGTGCCGGAAGCCATCAATCTCCCGGACATCATAAACTTGGCTGGCCATTTTCCAAGGTTTGTGGAATAGGATGCTGCAGAGGATTTATTTCAACCGGTCACCTTGGAGGATTTGGAAGGAACTCTCAAGTGGTTCAAGAAAGATAAGAGTCCTGGCCCGGACGGCTGGCCGGTGGAGCTTTATTTGGCTTTCCTGGAGTTACTGGGACATGATCTACTAGCAGTCATTGAAGAAAGCAGAACCACTGGACACATCCATCCCCCCATTAACTTCACCTACTTGGCCTTAATTCCTAAGACTGATTCACCAGCCTCTTTTAATGACTTCAGGCCTATATCCCTTTGCAATTGTCTATACAAAATCATTTCTAAAATCATCGCCAACTACATCAAGCCTATATTATCTAACCACATTTCTCAGGAGCAATTTGTTTTCCTCCACCATAGACATATACAGGATGCCATTGGTACAACCCAGGAAGCCCTCCACTCCATCAAACTCAAAAATCTCAAGGGACTCACTCTCAAAATTGATTTTTCAAAGGCATTTGACAAAGTGAATTGGCTTTACATCAAGATGATTATCACTCTCTTGGGATTTCCCCCTGCTCTCATCAACTGGATCATGGGATGCATCTCCTTTGTTTCTTTTGCCACTCTCATTAATGGTTCAACGTCACCCATCTTCAATATTGATAGAGGGATAAGGCAGGGATGCCCTTTATAACCACTTCTTTTCTTATTAGTCATGGAAGGGTTGAGCAGACTCATAGCTATAGAAAAAAGAAGGGGGGGCCTTCAAGGTCTAAAAATTATGGAACAATACTATCTGACACATCTACTTTTTGTAGATGACATATTGATCTTCTTGAATGGGAGTGTCTGGGACACGACTTCGTTGAATGAGATTCTGATCCTTTTTTGCGGAGCCATGGGTATGGAGATAAACGGAGAAAAATCCACCATCTCTCTATCTGATTGTACCCTACAGGAATCTTAGTTAGCCACTCAAAATTTCCCCTTTCAATCAACTAATTTGATGGGGGGACTGAAATATTTGGGCTTCAGATTAAAACCAGATGGTTATAAGATTGCTAATTGGACCTATCTCATCACAAAAGTGGAGAAGAGAATAGGTTGCTGGTGTCATAGGTTCCTCTCTAGGGCCGACAGACTTATTCTTATCAAATCAGTCCTCGAAGCCACCCCGGTGTACTAGATGTCACTCGCCTGGATTCCAAGAGGGATCCTTCATAGAATTCAACAAATCTATTGTAAATTCCTTTGGAATGGAAGAAAGGAGGGCAAACCTTTTGCCTGGGTAAAATGGACCAAAATTGCTACTCCTAAGAAGTGGGGAGGTTGGGGACTTAAATTACTTCCGGCCTTTGCTTAAGCCTTGGCAGCCAAACAGAGCTGGCTTTTACTAAAACAAAATAGTCTTTGGGCTGAGGTTATTCTTCATAAATACATCTAGCCGTTGACTATCATAAACTGGATTAGAAGCCCATCTTGGAACAGGAAGGGCATTTCGGTGATTTGGAGGGCCATACTCAATTCTATTTCTATCATCAAGGATGGCTTACTATGGAAAATTGGCAATGGAGCCTCTGTCCGAATTGGCATTGATCCTTGGACAGGCAGTGGAAACTCCCATCTACTACCAGTTAGACTGATACAACACCTAAACAACAGGGGCATAAAGTTTCTGGGACAGATTGGGGATCAGAAAAATACAACATTCCATACACAAGCCTGGCTAACTGATCCGCAATGAGTGGAGTAGAACTTGGTGAATCTACCTTCAGGTACTTACAGAATCACATGTCAGATTACAAAATGTAGAGGATGAACTTATTTGGGCACACTCAAAAGCTGGGCAATACACACCGAAACAGGGGTATGACATAATAATAGCAGACAAAAAACCGGAGGTCTTAAGAATCTGGTGGGATACCTTATGGAAAATAAAAGCTCCTCCACGTACCAGACTGTTGATGTGGAACATATTAGAAGATAAGATCCCCACTGGATCCTATTTGAAAAGAAGGACATTTTTGGGTCCTACCCAGTGTGTACCTTGCCTCCAAGAAGAAGAATCAGCCTAGCATCGTTTCCTTACTTGCCCGACCACCAGGAGTATATGGTCACAAGTCCTACTATCACTTAATATGATTATGAACTAGCAGGGGGTCGATATTACAACGGCTTGGGAAAACTGGTGGAGTTCATCGGCTGTGGCAAAATCAAGGAACCTTCCACTCCTTGTCTCATGGTACATTTGGCTCAAGAGAAATAACAAAATCTTTGAAGATAAATTGGTAAACTGGAATCTTCTCCCCCCACAAATTTGTGCTGCATATGAAGAACTTCCAAACGATGATAGCCAAAAGCGACCTAGAATTATACAATAGGGACAGATTAACAGATCAATCTTGTGGGCCTATTATGATGGTGTTTCCCAATAGCATGGCTGTGGGGGTGGCATTTACTTCTACTTATCTGAAGCACACTACTTCCAGATTTGTATGGGACTGGGACCTGGCACCAACAATCATGATGAATTTATAACACTTCGCCATCTGCTATACTTTGCTATTCTGAAACATTGCCAAAATATACAAATTTATGGAGATTCAAAGATGGTGACTGATTGGTTTAACAATACAGCTATTTGCTTTGCTTACTCTTTGAGAACTATTATGGAAGAAATTGTTTTTTCAAAACATTCTTTGATCAGATTTCTGTTTCTCACATCTACAGGGAAAGAAATGAAACTGCTGATAGGCTATCGAAAGAAGCGACGCATCGTCCACTAGGAGAGTGGATGATCGCTGAACATACACCTGCAGGGATCTATCATTATTTTCACAGGCCATATATAGATGAGGGACTATAGAGGGGCAACCGCCTCTAATTTCACAGCTTTTTGATATTGAACTTTATAGAATTTTACTTTGTATATAACAGAATAGTGAATATGGATGTCAACCCCTGCGTGGGTGATTTTTGGTTTTATACATAGTAGTTATTTGCACCAGAACAGCACACCCTTTGGGTTTCTTTGTATATACTTGTTTTGACAGTGGACAAAAAGCCACGTTTACAGCGTATGCCTTCGGGCATCCACAACATGTAATTTCTCTTTATGAAATTATGAATTTTCTTTACGGGAAAAAAAAAAATATAAAAAAAAAAAAAATCAATAAATTTAAATAAATAATATATTAATATAATATATATTATAATATATATATTATATATATATTATATATAATAAATAAATAAATATTTTTTCTATTCATGTGTGGAATTCTTAATGAAGATTTGATTTCTCATGTTGATTAAGTTTTTTAGGTTGTTGTAAGTGATTTTTATATCTTTTCTTAATCATCATCAACAATATTAAGAGTTGTAGAGGGAAGTTTGATCCACTCTATAGTCTTTGTTGCTAAGTGATTAATGTAGGAAAGAGTCATTGGTTTTGTATGATTGGTTAATTAGATTAATCACCACTTACAGTATTAGGCCTGCATACACTTTGCATGCATCTCACAAGCTTACCTTCCCGAGTTGATGATTTATGTTTAAACAAATTATAATGCTATAATTTGACTCAACAGTTGCCACAACATTTTTATTTGGAATGACATTAGTGACCATGTCATCAATATGTTTATCACAATTAACATGAGCATTTTCTTCAAACACCTCACAGTTGGATGTAGGTGATGAGACAACAACAAGATCATATCCAAGATTTGCTCTTGATGTCTCCACTATAGGGGTAATAGGAGCAACAATTCCCTATCCATTCTTCCCAAGTCCTCCTCTGATGTATCCCATTTTTCTCAGCAATTGAGATCTAATACCAGTAGTATGGTTTTCAAAACTAGGTGTGACAAAGGCATGTGATGAGTCAACATCAAGCTTCTAGCATTCAACATCATCATGTGTGGAAGAAGGAGAGCTTGGCACCTTAACATCAACTGTCTCCATCTCAAATTTCTGAAGATGACTGAACTCCAATTCAAGTTCCTGCTTAGACTCTTGTAGCTTTGGAATGACCTCATCCTTCTCAATTAACTATTGAGACAAGACATCATAATCTTGTTTCAAAAAATGATATTTCTCCATCATTGTTTCTTTTAAACAATTAATCTCCATAATGTGTTGATTATTTTGCTCTTCTAGTTGCTTCTTCAAATTTGAGTCTGAAAATGACTCAACTTCCTCATGCAAGTCATCAAGGAGGTCAATCTTCTCTTGAAATTCATCTACGAGCATATGGAAGTATTTTCCCATGGTTGAATCCAGATGGTCAACCTTCTAGATTTTGTGAGCGATTGAAGTTTTCAAACTATTTTTAAGTATTGCATTTTCTGCTTGCAACCACAGATTGCAACTGAAGGACCTCTTTATGAAGCTCATGAACTACCTTCTTCTTAGGGAGCTCCTGCAATCTTTTACCCCTTTTGAAAATATCAAGTTGGAAAATTTATTTCCACCAACAAAAATTGCTACAAAAGAAGAATGGTGATGACAACAATAGGAGCTTTATACTTCAAAGCATGATAAAACTGAGATCTATATAGCTAGGTTTGCATGAATAGCCAACAAGAAAGCATTTCATAACCCGAGGTTTACTACAAGAAAATGCCTAAATCTCTTTTTACTCCATTAAAAAATTGCCAAAACTTTTTGCTAAAAAAATACCAATAATATTTATCCAGATTCATGTGTTTTTACTCCGGCCAATCATTTTTACCAATTCTTCCTTTATTCGGGAAAAAAAAAATCTAAAAATTTTGGAATTTTGGAATTTTTTTTAACCCAGAAAATTTTACCCAAAATTACCCATAATAAAATTTGCCCGAAAATTTAAAAAACATAACAATCTTCAAAAAAATTATAACTGGCCTTACCCCTGTACGCCCTCCTCCTTTCAAATCCTAAAAAGACTTTCCTTATTTCAGTTTCTCCTTTTCACAAGAAAAAAAAACACATTCATAAATTCCTTTCTCCTTTTCTAAATAAATAAGCTTCCTCCCTTTTGAAAAAAATATGAGCTTCCTCCCTTTTGAAAAAAAAAATGTGGGAAAATTAAAATGGAAAAACCTGACAAATGCAAATGCGTTGCTCCAATATAACTCTATTGTTGACTGGTTTATTATTGATCAAGATGTCGCAGATCTGATCAAACTCTGATCTGATATGGGTACTCACAATCACAGAAAATCAAAATCTGAAATTAAAAAAAAAAACTCAAGACCTCAAACTCTGATCTGATCTGGGTACTCACAGTCACAAAGAAATCCCAGAAAGTCAAAATCTGAAATTAAAAAAAAAAGTTGTGAGACCTCATTGCTTTACTATTAGAATAAAATATTTAAGGTCTACATTTGATCGAAATCATCATCACTCAGATAAATGTATAGATCTGAAATAAGAAATACAGAGAAGACATTAAATTGAAACCCCATTTAGAGCATTAAAAAATTAGGAAACTCCAAAAATGAATTCAGCAGAGTAAGAATAGCTTGTTCTAATACCATGTAAGAGTATTTTATTACTAACAAGTTTCTATAAAAATACATAAAAGATTATGTAAAAGACTTTTGTTTTTCAATATGACAATTGGATAGATACGAGTCTTTATATAAGCTTACAACTCACTATACTTAAAAAAAAAAAAAAAAAAAAAAAAAAAAAAAAAAAAAAAAAAATGGTCATTTAACAACTGGCCAGTTTTCTATCCTTTACAAAATTCATAAAAATAATTGAACCATGTACGAACAACTTAATAAAAAATCTTAAATAAGACACTTGATGTATATAGGAGACCAGTCCAATAAATTAGGAATGGAATAATATATGATTTTTAATTTATGTTAACATGGAGTGTAATGTAATTTTAGAAAAAATAAAAATAAATTATACATTTAAATCGGAAAGAATGTAATGTTTAGAACTTTTATATAAATTAATTATAAATTTTTTTTTTTTTTAATTATTTTATAAATAAAGAAATTTTATATTTATTTAAATTTTAATAAATTAATTAATATTTTAATCAATCAATTAATATATTAATTAGAATATCATAGAATCTTATTTCAATAATAACATCAACATTATTTCAAGTCTATATTAATAGAAATATGCCACTTGTGCTCGTGGGATTGGCCAGTCTAACCCCCGTACCATCCAGTTATTTTATTGATGTCAGCGCAATGTCATCGCATGGTCTTCCTAGTCAACCTTGCAAGTTGGCTTTTTAGTTGTTTGTCAAAAACTTCAAAATGTGATAACTTTATCATACAATGTCAGATTGAGGTGATTCAAGCGTAGTTGGAATTAGAATGACGAGATCTACGATTTGGCGCTAGTTTTGGGAGATTTTGAGCACTTTCAATTTTTAGCATATTTTTTATTCCTTGGATTAATCAACGCAAGGGAAGTCCTTCTCTTGAAACATCATGTCTCTTGTCATTCCTTAAAACATTGGGAATTTTGCATTTTCTGTGGTTTTTTTCTTCGGGGGTCAATTTACAAAGTTTCTTGCAGTGGCATTTTTTCCGTAAGTTATGTCTCTTTGGTAAGGCCTGTAGTCAGGTCCTCTATCACTTATGTCCAGTCCTGGTCTTGAGTTTTCTTGGCAGGTTTTGAGTGGAGATGGCTCCAGGGCAAAGGCTTCTTAGCTATTAGGGTGGTGCTTCGGGAAATGCCTCCTCCAAGCACTGATGATTATTTGGATGGGAATCGATAGCCACGTTTTTTTACTCAACCCCTATGGAAGTTCGAAAGGAGATTTTACAGCTAGAAGCAAGGGAGTTTGGGGACCAAATATATCACTCTATTTCTGAAATTGACAATAGCTCTTTGAAATGGGTTCATGATCCTGGAAAATTCAGGAAAAGAAGATTCCATTTTTTTCCCTCCATCACAACTCACCAACAGATGGAAACTTTTTTAAGTATGGTTATATGGGACAAACAAATCGACAATTATAAGATTTTTAATGGACAATAGTATATTAAGAGAATTATGAGGGACATTAGGTATGACCTTGATGATATCATGGTTAGATTGAATCACGTGGAAACATGTGTGATTTTTTACTCAGACACTTAATCAAATGACCATCAGGAGAATGATACAATTATCAACGCTCCTCCCTTAAACTGTGTTCCAACCCTGAACACTTCAAATGCATACTCTCCTTCACTTTCTCCAGTCATCATCTTGGGCCAGCATGTCCATTATGGTTCTATGTCTTTTTGCTTCTTTTTCTTATGATGTACTTAATAGCTGGTAGTGGTTATCTACTTGTTTTGTCTGTTGGTTTTTTTCCCACTAGTCATTGGTGGCTATCTACTGGTTACTCTTAGAATTGGAAACATAGTTTTGTTTTTTTATGATACTATAAGGTGCCTACATTTAGATTCTTTTTGCCTACAATATTGTTTCATAGTCTTTTGGACAGTCCGTATGGTTACTAAGTTATAACTATGTAATCTTCCTTTTTGCTATTAATAGAAATCTAGATATAGAATTTACAAAAAAAAAAAAAAAAAATAAAAAAAAAATAAATAAAATAAATAAAATAAATAAAATAAAATTTAACAATGAACTTAGATAATTGCTTCAATCTCCCCAACATTTAAATGTGTCAACCGTTTTCAATATTTTTTTATCCAGTGTAATATGCAACATATCACTTTTTCTTGTGAATTGAAAATAGAAACCAACACGAGTACATGAAATTGGGTTGACCAACTATAGGATTGGAAGATCCACAAGTGATATGTAAAGGTCCAGTTCCAAGGTGTTTCAATTGAAAAGTTTACAGCTTTTTGGAATAAGGGGCACTGATGTAGAAAACATATTGACTCGGGTGCAGTCATCGAAGTTCATATGGCTTCGTTGGCTTCATTGTGACCACGATATCCTGCCATCTTCAATTCCAGTGCACGATTTAAGATTTTTTGAAGTGTTCAATCAAATATTGAAGAGATTGTGGACCGGTGAATCTCTAGTAAGTAGATGTAAATGTAGTAATTTGAAATTGAATATCACTGTAATGGTAGCTTTCCTACCATAACAAAATGTGAACATTGTAGGAACCTGTGCAATTGAGGGAGTTAATTATTTTTTCTCCACTTGTAAATTTTCCAAACTCATTAGGGAAGTTGGAGTGCCTAGAAAAGATTGAAGCAAAGTGAAAGTATCTAACTATGTTACCAAAAGATATTTATTTTCCCTCCTTAAGTAAAAAAAATCTATCACATCATATAAATTACACATATAATGGAGTAGATGCATGTGTTATACAATCCATTTATGTGACAATATTGTTAACTTTATGTATTTTAACATGTAATAAAGAAATTATGGGAGGTAAGTCTATGTCACAATTTTGTTAAATTTGTGTGGAAATTACACTGTGAGTCTCATGCATTATTATGAATCATGCGAGCTATAAAAATTTTGGAGTTGGATTGTAAGAGTATTCTATTACTGAAAAGCTTCTGTAAAAGTACATAGAAGACCTCCATTATATAGCAATGGAGGAAGCCTAGTATCGGTTAAGGATAACTACGACAACTGGGCAGATGCAAGTCCCTATGTAAGCTTATAATATATTACTCACAAGCTTCTGTAAAAGTACATAGAATACCTCCATTATATAGCAATGGAGGAAGCCCAATGTCGGTTAAGGATAACTATGACAAATGGACAGATGCAAGTCCCTATGTGAGCTTACAACTCACCATACTTAGCTCATAGGGAAATAAGGAGTTAGAAAAAACAACTCTAACACCCACCCTTAAGTGAAACATAGGGAGTAGCTAAAGAAAAAATAAAACAAAGAATGGGTTGCGACAACAAGGCCTTATTAGGTACCCATGTACAAATTCTCATAAACGGAGAAAGAGAGAAAAACCCATAGGAAAACCCCCCCCCCCCAAAAGAGAGAAAGATTCCAGTGCTCAAATTATCATGGAGCTAAAACTGTAGATCCCATAATGATCCACTAAATGGCAAGAGCATGGGTCTGTTCCAATAAAGAATTACAAAATGCTGAAGTACCAATTTTTTTGAAGATGAGAGTTGTGAAACCACAATGAGGTCAGTCAATCTCTAAAGTAGAAATGTTGCAGAGGCACAAGGGTGGAAAACATGTTATGAAACCAGCTCACAAAAAGATAGAAAAGAGAGATAAATGCCTTATAATTCAGCATCTTTGAGGGGACAACCTCCTTTACATTACACAAATGAACAATTCTTAGATGATACAAATGACAAGACCTCCTTTCTATATATAGGACCCTAAGGGGTCATAATATAATCAGAGCCGACATGACAATAATAATCTAAGGGCACACTAATAACAATAGTGGGCTTCTATGGGGCACAATAATATAATAAGGGGGTTGTACTAATAACAAATAAGGGGGTATCAGCTTCTCCTAAAAAAGGCTATCTCTTGTAGGCAAAAAGAATCTCAAAAAAGATTGTCTCATAGTCTCATAGTCTCAGGATTATTAGTACAAAACACTATCAACTTCTCCCAAAAGGCTTCCAAGAAAATAGGCACCGATAAAGAACCAAGACAAGGCTTCAAACATAATCAACACCATCAACCAACAACAAATAATGAGGCTTGTAAGTATGGAAAATGCACAACAACACTCCTGAAGTTGTCTAAACACCGTCATCATCACATAATGAAAACGGTCAATAAAGTAATGACAACATCTGTCACCATCTAACTGCCCCCCCCTTGAAACATGACAGTGAAAAGAGCTAGAATCAATAGTCTCCATTGTCAGCAAATTCCCCCCCCCCCCCTAAAACACAACTAAGGGAACAATGACAATGAACAATAAACAACTGATGAAACATGATGATATGAATTTTGCAAGCATTAGTTCGATTGACGCCATGACCATCCATCAATCCATCCACAAACGATATTGATGGTCGACACTGGTCCATGATTCATTCTCTCACGCCACTTTCGTAACGATCTGAATGCAGGAATAGTAATTGACCAAGAATCTTGATGCTTGGGTAATTTCCTCTGATGAGGATGTGCATATCACTCATCTTTTATTTTTTTCAGACTCAAAGTTGTTGCTGTTGGGGCTTGGTTTTTCCTAGTTTTGATACCTTTTTCTATACTTTCCCTCTCCCATTTTGACTATGTTTAACCCCTACTATGTTTATCTCGCTTATAATACTTGCGTTTTTGCCAAAAGGTTGTTGTAGGCTAAAGGTATGCAAATTAATACTAAAAAGCGTCTTTTACCCTAACTTTGAGTATTCCTTAGTTAGTTGTTCATTATTTTATTACCATGCCAACTAATCTCAAGTTCATGTGCAGATTTGCTATGATTCATAGATAGGCCCATAATTCCTGCAGACAACTGTGTAATCTTATTTCCTGCAATTACTCTTGATTTCCTGTAGTCACGGATTTTCAGTAATTGCATGAATTTCATGCAGCAACATCAGCAGTTAGCCATGTTCCATGAATATCTAAGTCCAACGAGAACATGGGTTTTGCGGGGAATATATCACAAATGGTTTCTATCCTATTGGCCTTCTTAGATCTGCCAACAACACTGCCCAGATTCAGAAACCTTCTCTCACTAGCCATTTGGAGGAACAAGTACAGCCATGTAACGAGTTTTCATCTAATCCATGCTTTCAGTCATGGATTAGACCCAATATGGATAAAGACGATATATTGTAACATATTTGTTAGCCTGTGGCTTAGATTAGCAATCTCCATTATTGCAAGCCATCTATGGGCTTTGTAAATGTATAAAATATGTCCTAGTTTCGATGATGGGGTTCAGTTAGAGTGTTGGGTTGGTTTCAACACTAATTTGTATTAGATTGTACTCAAATTTATTTCCAGATTAATATAAAGATATATGTCCTGTCCATTGTAGTGTGCAACCTCTTCTATTTTGAAGGGGTTGTGAGTAAGGGATGGACCCCTTTGCTCACAACTCCCATAGTTTATTATTTATGTATTTTATTTCTGTTATGCAGCAATAATTCATTTTTACAACTAATGCACTCTTTTGAATATATAGCAGCAACATTGGATTAATTGAATTAGTTTTCTGTTCATGTGCAAAATTCAGTTAATGAAGATTTGATTTCTCATGTTGATTGAATTTTTTAATTTGTTGTAAGTGATATTTATATTTTTTCTTAATCATCATCAACAATCTTAAGAGCTATAGAGGGAAGTTTCATCCACTCTATAGTCTTTGCTGCTAAGTGATTGATGTAGGAAAGAGTCATTGGTTTTGTATGATTAGTTAATTATATTAATAACCACTTAGAGTAGTAGGCCTGCATATACTTTGCATGCATCTCACAAGTTTACCTTCCCGAGTTGATGATTTATGTTTAATCAAATTATAGTGTTATAGTTTGACTCAACATTTTAGCGTAATTGCCGAGGAGGTGCTAAAGGGATAATACTGAAGTGTTTTTATGACATGCATTGTTTGGAATTTTTCAAAACTAGGGGAGTTGAAGTGGTAAGATGAAGGGCAAAGCCCACACACCATAGGAGGTCATAAATTCGCCAAAGTCGTGTCCTGATTGTTTGGTAAGTAGTTTATTTTGAATTTGTTTTCATAGTAGATGATTGGGTCCAACATCTACAAATGTCTTTTGTGGTGGTGTGAGCACCACTTCATTTACTAATACACTAGCAAGGAAAAAGAAGTCTACAAGAAATAAGGCAGCAAGAGAAGAAGAGTCTTGTCAGGAGGTTTATGATCCTTAAAAGAGCCCATAACATATTCCTACTTCTACTGAAGCAACTTCTGCAGGAAAATCTTCTGTTGCTGCCCATTTTGAATCCCGTGTCACAAGGAAAACAACATCTCTGCTCAGTGGTCAGCCTGAAAAGGAATTCCTTGGCAATCCTGTTTGAGAAACATAAATCCAAACCATCAATTCTGTAGGATCTGCAGTCTACAAAGCCCCCACTTCCTTTTGGTCCAGAATGGCCCATGAAGAGGGGATTGGTATCACAGATGGATATGATGAGAAGGAAGAAGAACTGGTCACATTCGAATTCCCTATCACGGAGGCTGGAGGAGCTACTCATATGAAGAATATTCCTCCTCCAGCCTTGCCTAATTTTCGTGGGGTTCTAAGTGAGATCCTGATGCCTTTCTATTAGAATTCGATGTGTTATGTAGAAGCTATGACTATTCTTCCAATGCTCAGAAGTTGAAGTTGTTTCCTACAACATTGAAGGATGCGGCTCTTAGGTGGTTCATGGGGTTGGCTTCAAACTCAATTACAGCTTGGGAGGAAATGAAAAAGGTATTCTTGAGAAAGTATCAAGATTATTGCAATATTAGGGACCTCAGAGAAGAAATATTTTGCATGGCTTAGAAGGAGGGGGAGAGCCTTGAGGACTTGGTGGAGAGATTTCAGTACAATTTGCAGAGGTCTAAAATGAATGAATTGAGCAATGATACTAAAAGAATAATTTTTCTCAAAGAGATCAGACCAAAATCTCTGGAGATTTTGAATTTGATGGGAGGAGGTGACATATCAAAGTTGGGTTATGATGAATTATGTGAGATATGTCGTCGATACTCGAGGAAATTCGAAAGTTGGAGGAGGAACAAGAGATACTTCTTCCAGGCTTGTCAAGTCAATTGTTGGAGCTGGAGTAACCAGAGCTGAAATGAGTAATTTATTTGAAAATTTTAAGATTAATATTCTTAGCACATTATCTTCTCAATTGGATGTTTTGTAGGTTAATAAGAAATAAGAAAAATAGGGGGAACTAGAAAAATCCTTGGCCCTATTCTGTTCGAAATGCAAGAAGAAGCATGCCTTGAGGGAATTTCCGATAGATAACATAGAGATATGCCGAATTTGTGAAGCAGATCACGCTACTGATCAATGCCCGTCACTTCCTGAAATCAAAGCA
The DNA here is from genome assembly GCA_000404065.3 of Pinus taeda. Classification (NCBI taxonomy): domain Eukaryota; kingdom Viridiplantae; phylum Streptophyta; class Pinopsida; order Pinales; family Pinaceae; genus Pinus; species Pinus taeda. Next base: position 115,002 of record APFE030907262.1, on the reverse strand, counting down.
GCATATCTAGCATATCAAGGAGCTTTAAACGCACTTTATGCAATCACACCTCAAAGACCATGGCAACCACGTGCTGCAGGTATGACTCAGTCGCATTTTCAAGTTCCTTATAATCAAAATCAGATGTGGAATATTCCAATGCCCTAGAAAACGTAGCCTCCACAAGAGCCTTGGCAGGGGAAATTTTCTTACCCTACCACTCAAAGTTTTCCTTATCAAAACTTTTATCCTCCACAGCGTACACAACAACACATGATTCAAGCTCAACAACAACAGCTTCAGTTGCCTGCCCCACCAAATCAACCTCGTCTTACACAACTTCCTACCCAGCTAGTGTCTAAACCCAATAATAAAACCATCCAATCCTCTCACAACATTGGATTGGTCACCTATCCCAGTTTTCCTACCTTCTGTATTGCACCACAGTCGTTGCAGGAAATTTTTGTTCCTGTTTTACAAGCATTTCCCGTGTCACTGCAGGAAATCTAGCCGAGGTCAGGAAAAGTGGTGAATCAACTCGGAAGAATTGAAGACATTGTAGAGGAAGACTCTCTATAAATTCCTAAAGTTGAAACCACACCTGAACCAATAGAAAAACCTACTTCAAGGTTGCAAGAACCTTCTTCATCCCATACAATCCAGCCTTCTTTTCCAGAGAGGTTGGAAATGAGACTAAAGCAACCCAACTTTGATATTGTGTCTGAATTGAGAAATGTATGCATTATGATCCCTTTGCTGCAAGCAATAAAATATATCCCAATCTATGCTAAAACCATAAGGGAGTTATGTACCAAGAGACCAGGAAGACAAAAAAAAGAACTCTCTACAATTCAAGTAGGTGGAAAACTTGCAAGTTTAAGTCTACTGGATTTGTTACTGAAAAATATGAAGACCCTAGAATCCCTGTGGTTACCACCTTTTTCAATGGACAACCTATACAAAATAATTTATTTGATTTAGGTGCAACCATTAATGTGGTGACTATGGAGATCTTATCTAGAATAGGAACCTTTGACTTATTGCCTACTACCAAGCTAGAATTAGCAAACATGTCTAAGGTAAAGACAGAGGGGGTATTAGAAGACATTGTTATCTCATTAGATTCTTGGAAGTACCCTGTAGATTTTTATGTTCTTCAACCCAAAACTAACTTAGGAGGGCATCCTTTGATCTTGGGGAGACTGTGGTTAGCCACGATAGATGCCTATATAGGTTGTAGGTCCAGAAATATGACCATCACTCATGGGACTGAAACAAAGCACATTAATTTGTATCCCCCTACTCAACCTCTCTTAAGATCAGACAATATACATTGGGTTGAAGAAGAAGAGCGTGATTTAGAATGTGCCCAACCAGTTTTGACAATTGCCCAAGCCATGAGCCTTAAAGCAAAATTAGAAGAAAATTTGATAAATTGTTGTATTTCTAATCTTGATTTACTGCAGCAAGAAGGAGGGCAGTGTAGTCATAATTTAGATCTCATTACTAACCTGCAGGATTTTCATGAATATAGTACAACAACTGAATTACATTCAACCTTATTATCTACATTTCCTGCATATTCCATGACTGAATGGGGGAGTAAGGTGGTTGAATTTTTTCCTGAAAAACCTTTGAATATTAATTCTACCTTAACCCCTAAACAGGAAAAAAAGTCAATTCACCCAGACACATGCATTCATCATCTTTATATAGAAGAGAAAGCCAGGCCCGTGAGACAGCCACAAAGGAGGATGAACCCCACTTTAAGGAAATTGTGAAAGATGAATTACAGAAATTGTTAAATGTAGAGTTCATCTATCCTATCTCGGATAGACAGTGGGTATCTCCATTGGTTATTGTCCCCAAAAGGAATGGTAAATGGTGAGTGTGTGTATATTACAGGGAACTAAATAAGGCCACATTGAAAGATGACTTTCCCTTTCCTTTTATAGACCAAGTGTTGTACACTTTGGTAGGAAACAAATATTTTTCCTTCCTAGATGGGTTCATAGGGTACAATCAGATTAGGATAGCTCCAGAAGACCAGAAAAATACTACATTCACATGTCCCTGGGACACCTATGCATACTGGGTACTACCATTTGGTCTATGCAACGCACCAGCCACATTCCAGCGGGTGGTCCTTGTTAATTTTTCTGATATTTTGCATGATTGCATATAATTTTATATGGATGACTTTATAGTCATGGGTAGTTATTTTGAAGAAGCTTTACATAATCTTGAAAAAGTTTTGCAGAGATGTAGAGAAACTAACCTCTCATTAAGTAACGAAAAATGCTTTATGATTATGAATGAAGGTATTGCTTTGGGTCTTCATGTTTCTGCTGCAGGAATTAAAGTTGATCTAGCAAAGATTGAAGTCATTGCAAAGCTACCCCCACCAACCAATCAGAAGGGAGTCCAAAGTTTTCTTGGGCATGTAGGCTATTATAGAAGGTTTATTGAAAATTTTACAAAAGTAGCATCTCCATTATTTAAATTGTTGACCAAAGAAGTTGAATTTCATTGAGATGATGATTGTCAAGCTGCATTTGATACACTCAAGGAAAAAATTTCTTCAACATCGGTATTGAGAGGCCCAGATTGGAAGTTACCTTTTCATATTTCCACTAATGCCTCTGATTCAGCCATAGGAGCGATATTGTGACAAAAGGAAGATCTGGTAACCCATGCTATTTATTATGTTAGTAAAAAATTAACTCCTAGAGAACTAAATTATACGGTAACTGAAAAATAATTCCTTGTTGCGATTTATGCTATTACTAATATTAGACATTACATCATGGGCTATGAAGTTTTTGTACACATCGATCACTCTGCCATTCGACATCTCATGAATAAACCAGTTACTAATGGAAAGATTACTAGGCGGCTTTTGTTGTTGCGGGAATTTGACATCATGGTATTGGATAGGTCTGGAAAGGAAAATCAAGTACCTGATTTCTTATCTAGACTCAACCATGCAGGTGAGGATGTTCCTGTTAATGATAGCTTTCATGACGCAAATTTGTTTGCTATTTCTATTAAAACACCTTGGTTTGTAAAAATGACCAATTACCTTGTTACAGGAAAGTTGCCTCCTTATTTTTCATCTAATCAGAAAAAGAGAATTATTAGAAAAAGTGTTGATTACTCTTGGGTTAGGGGAGATCTTTTTTTCACTAGACCTGATTTGATTATCCGCAGGTGTGTCTGGGAAGATGAGTTCTATGAAATTTTCAGAGCCTGTCATGATGAACCATGTGGAGGACATTTTGTAGACAAGCGAACAACTTATAAAATCCTTCGCTCAGGTTATTATTGGCCAAGTCTTTTCAAAGATGCAAGGGAATATGTCCGCAAGTGTGACAGCTGCTAGAGAATGGGGTGGCTTGTACAATCAATGAGATGCCTTTGCAGCCACAGATTCTTATAGAACCTTTGAAAGGTGGGTTCTTTATTTTGTAGGTCCCATCAACCCTATGTCCAAAGGTAAGAACTATATTTTAGTTTGTATTGATTATGATATGAAGTGGGTGGAGGCAAGAGCATTACCTAGAGAAACAAAGAAAGCAGTGGTAGATTTTCTTTTTTCTGATATTTTTGTAAGATTTGGGGTACCTAGAGAAATAGTCACTGATCAAGGCACTCAGTGTGTATCAAAGCTTATGTAGAGATTGTGCAGAAATATTAGATTACTCACTGGAAGTCCACCCCTTACCATCCACAGGCATATGCGCAGGTGGAATCAACAAATAAGGTTTTGGAGACAATCCTTACTAAGACAATGCAATTACATAAGAAGGATTGGTTTGACCGACTTCCTGAAGCATTGTGGGCCTACCAGATTACATGGAGGAATACCATTGGCTTTTCTCCATATGAATTAGTGTATGGAAAGCAAGTTTTATTGTCCATTGAATTTCAGATCAAAACTTTTAAAATGGTAACATATTTGGGAATAAATCTTGATGAAGCTCAACAACAAAGAATCCTGTAGCTCAATGAGTTGGATGAAATTAGGTAGGATGTTTTTCAGCATACTGACTTGATTCAACAACAATGGGCTAAATGGCATGATAGATACATTAAAAAAAACAGTTCAAAGAGGGAGACTGGTCATTGTTGTATGATTCTAAATTTAAGAACTTTAAAGGAAAATTTAACGCACATTGGCTGGGCCCCTATGAATTGAGAAAGTATTTGATAATGGATCTGTTTGGGCCAAAACCATTGATGATGGGAATGTTACTTTCTTGGTGAATGGGCACAGACTTGAGTTATATCAGAAACCCAAATATAAGGAGGAATTTGTGGAAGAAATTGTGAAGAAAAGAGAGCTGGAGATGGTGAGAGAAGGGATCATTCTTTCCACTATCTCTTCTTGATTTCATGTTGATATAATGAGCTCACTTTGTTCCTCCTTGTGCTCGGTAAAACATGAGACAAATGTCTATTGTGTATATGTTTATTCCTTTTTTCTGGACCCAATGGACTAATTACAGAAAAGGAACCCCCTAGAGTCTTCTTTTCCAAGTATTTCAGATTCTCTAAAAATGAAATTTGGCGAGCATGGACTGCCCTAGGCTTGTTAAAATTACAGGTCAATAGGTCCTCTTAATAAAAGTTCTTTTTCAAATAAATCTAGATTTCTCATGTTGGACTAATGTGGGATTTCTTAAGGCCCTCCTTCCAACAATCTTGGCCCATCGACATCAGCAAGTTATCTGGGTGCAAGATGAAAGCCTTATGATGCCTTGAAGTCTATATGTCTCAATGATAGGCTATCTCACTAGCAACAATGGGGAATCACTATAGCTCCTTGACTACTAGATCCTATAGGGGGTTCGACATCAGCACATTAATTCACACCCGATGGGATGCACTAGGGTACCTTGGTCCTCGCTCTCATTAAAGGTGAAGGGACTCACATTGGTTAACAACTAACCTCAATGGCTAGTAATCCAATGAGTTCATTGCACATTTGATATCAACACCTTTTATTCATGCGCATTGGATTGTACACAAGTGAGGGAGAAGTGTTAGTTGATGGTCTGATTTCCTGTAGAATCTCCACAAGTCATGGTCAGATTTCGTGCAGAAGCTCCGCAATTCATGATCTGAATTACTGCAAAAGTTTCAAAATTCACGGCTCGCTTTTCTAGAAGATTCAGGAGTGTGGTTCCATCTTTTGCAAAAAAACTTCAATAGTCCCAATTCCATTTCTTGCAGTAGCACCCCGGTTTTCTGAAAAACAAAACAAAAAGCATAGACATAGCATTAATTTAAAATTATTATACTAGTCGAGGTCATGAATTGTAAAATCATATATCTGATTTAATTATTAGGTGGGTTATCATCTCAAGGACATGCACGTCATCCGAATTACTAGATCGTTGGAAGGTATAAGGTAAAGTACAGCTGGCGATGGGGCACTTGAGGTAAAGGGTAATTAATGCTTTTGTTATTAATTATTTGTATGATTTTTCGGCTATGATCACCCTTGTGGCAAACACAGCCGTAATCCGGTATATTATTACTCCAGCTCCTTGCCTGATCGCCATGATTTTGACACGACCATTATACATACTCCCCATATATTCTTGCAGGTCGGATCATGATGACAATCATGATCACGACTCGTCTATAAAAAATCCCATGCTTTGCGATCACTTTCTATAATAAGCCCTCCCTTTTCATGCAAGTCCATTACAAGCTTAAGCCGATATTTCCAAATAATTTCATACGCCCTATCTTCCAAGTCTTTCACCATGTCGAAACTACATGCCCCCGTCTGCTTTGGGCTGCAAGGGCCTGAGTTGCTGGAGGCCAACCCTCGCAGTAAGGCAAGATTGGAAAGAGTAGGGTGGCTGCCATTTTTCCAGAGATTTAGCAGCCACAACTCAAAGGTCACAAAATCTTTCGCCTTGAACATGAACTGTGATAAGGCTCAATTTGGGAATGTTCAATTCAGGTTCACCGAAGGTTTGGTAGTGCGAGCATGCAGGATTTCACAGTTGGGAGAACACTGGTTCAAAAACCAGCTTTTCAACAAGAGTTTATGCGCACCCTTCCTCCACAAAGAGCATTCGGACCCCAACTGGACTAAGCGAATCTCGCAGGAGTTCTTGAAGAGTAAGTATCGAAACTTCTTATTTTTCCTGCAGAAATACATCACGTGTGAAGGTCACTTCGGGCTTGCATTCCTATTTCATATTTGAATCCTCGCCCATTTCCATGACAAGCTGTTAAATTTTCCCTATTACTTGAGGATGTCGTTGATGAAGATGTTAATGACTGCCAAGGAAAAGGGGTCAATTTAGAGGAAAACCTCTACCACCATAGGCTGGTGAAAATGATCTTGGTGGAGGTTTTGAAAGAGAAAAAGTGAATATGGGAGGAGTTCTTGGCCGAAAACTATTTTGCAAAGAATGAGGATTTTGATTCCTCATATTCTATGGAGGAAGCACAGACAGATAAACTAAGGAAAAAGTCATGGACGTGTGGGCTACAAATAAAAGGGAAAGGAGAGGAGAAAAACTCTGACCCTTCAGAGTCTACAGTAGAAAAACCGATGGAAAAAGCAAAGAAAAAGTCACAGACTCAGAAGTCACTGGTAAAAAAGGAAAAGAGGGACAACCTTGGCTCTCCAAAGCCCACTGAGAAGAAACCTGAAGAAAAACCCAAGAAGAAGAAGAAACCTCAGACCCTCGGGCTACAGACGAAGGAAGCAAAAAAATATGAGGAGATGGTAGTGACAGGGGAGATTGTGGGCCAAAATCCCAAGTCAAAGAATGATACTTCCACCTCGGCAAAAAGATTTACTAGAAGCCAGGTTGTTCAACTGGAAATAAAAGATATTGCGGATGCAAAAGTATTGCCCAAGACACCAGATAAGAAGAAGGAGAAATATCACGGCTCACCCAAAGGTAAAGAGAGATTGAGTCAGTTGAGTTTATTGGTGAGGAAGCGATGTCATTTCATGACTCCCCGCTGCATGGAAGAGGGGATAACGCAGAAGAGGAACAACAAGTAGAGGAGGACCTCGAGTCCCCTCAATCTCTCTTAGGACATCAGGAAGGTGAAGTAACCCCTCAGAAGAGATGATCTCTGCGGGAATTGGAAGAAGTCATCATCGAGCTTACCATTTCGAAGAGAGCTTTGAGAAAGGAAAATGAGACCCTGAAGGAGAACAACCCGCATATCTAGAAGAAGCATGAAGAGTGGGTCTAGAAAATGGCCCAAATTATGAGAAAGAAATGAGCTAAGATCGACCATTTGAAAAAGAAGAACAAACTGTACAAGTGTCAAATTCCTGCATAATCCAACGAAAACTAGTTGAATCAGTTGGCGGAGGTAGCAGATTAGTTGGCTACAATAGATGCGGCTCAGGATAAGGAATGATTTCTTTTTTTCCTTTTGGGGAGACAGAAAAATTTTTCTTACATAAGGGGCATGCAAGGACTTAGGTGTGGGGGAGATTTTGGGGCTTGGTTTTGCCCAATTTTGATACATTTTTCTATACTTTCCCTCTCCCATTTTGACTATCTTTAAACCCTACTATGCCTATCTCGGTTATAATACTTGTGTTTTTTCCAAAAGGGTGTCATAGGTTGAAGGTATGCAAATTAATACTAAAATGTGTGTTTTACCCTAACTTTGAGTATTCCTTAGCTCGTTGTTCGTTATTTATTACCATGCCAACTAATCTCGAGTTCATGTGCAGATTTTCTTTGATTCAGAGACATGCCCATAATTCTTGCAAACAATTGTGCGATCTTATGTCCTGCAATTACTCTGGATTTCCTGCAGTCGCGGATTTCTTGTAACTGTGTGGATTTCCTGCAACAACATCAATGGTTAGCCATGTTCCATGAATATATAAGTCCAACGGGAACATGGGTTTTGTGGGGAATATATTACATATGATTTCTATCTTATTGACCTTCTCAGATCTGCCAACAACACCACCTAGATTCAAAATCCTTCTCTCGCTGGCCGTTTGGAGGAACAACTATAGTCATGTAACGAATTTTCGTGTAATCCATGCTTTCAGTGATGGATTAGACCCAATATGGGTAAAAACGATATATTGTAACAGATCTGTTAGCCTATGGCTTAGATTCGCAATCTTCTTTATTTCGAGCCATCTATGGGCTTTGTAAATGTATAAAATTTGTCCTAGTTTCGATGATAGGGGTCAATTAGAGTGTTGAGTTGGTTTCAACACTAACTTTGCATCATATTGTACTCGACTGTATTTTCAGATTAATATAAGGATATATGTTCTGTCCATTGCAGTGAGCAAGCTCTTCTAATTTGAAGGGGTTGTGAGTAAGGGAGGCCCCCCTTTGCTCACAACTCCCATAGTTTATTCTTTATGTAGCAATAATTCATTTTTACAGCGAAAGTACTCTTTTGAATATATATCAACAACATTGGATTAGTTGAATTGATTTTCTATTCATGTGTGGAATTCAGTTAATGAAGATTTGATTTCTCATGTTGATTGAATTTTTTAAGTTGTTGTAAGTGATTTTTATATCTTTTCTTAATCATCATTAATAATCTTTAGAGCTATAGAGGGAAGTTTGATCCACTCTATAGTCTTTGTTGCTAAGTGATTGATGTAGGAAAGAGTCATTGGTTTTGTATGATTGGTTAATTAGATTAATCACCACTTACAGTATTAGGCCTGCATACACTTTGCATGCATCTCACAAGCTTACCTTCCCGAGTTGATGATTTATGTTTAATCAAATTATAATGCTATAATTTGACTCAACAGTTGCCACAACATTTTTATTTGGAATGACATTAGCGACCATGTCATCAATATGTTTATCACAATTAACATGAGCATTTTCCTCAAGCACCTCACAGTTGGATGTAGGCGATGAGGCAAAAACAAGATCATATCCAAGATTTTCTCTTGATGTCTACACTATAGGGGTAATAGGAGCAACAATTCCCCGTCCATTCTTCCCAAGTCCTCTCTGATGTATCCCATTTTTCTCGGCAATTGAGATCAAATACCAGTAGTATGGTTTTCAGAACTAGGTGTGACAAAGGCATGTGATGAGTCAACATCAAGCTTCTGGCATTCAACATCATCATGTGTGGAAGAAGGAGGGCTTGGCACCTTAACATAACTATCTCCATCTCAAATTTCTGATGATGACTGACCTCCAATTCAAGTTCCTACTTACACTCTTGCAACTTTGGAATGACCTCATCCTTCTCAATTAGCTATTGAGACAGGACATCATAATCTTGTTTCAAAAAATGATATTTCTCCATCATTGTTTCTTTTAGACAATTAATCTCCATAATGTGTTGATTATTTTGCTCTTCTAGTTGCTTCTTCAAATTTGAGTCTGAAAATGACTCAACTTCCTCATGCAAGTCATCAAGGAGGTCAATCTTCTCTTGAAATTCATCTGCAAACATATGGAAGTATTTTCCCATGGTTGAATCCAGATGGTCAACCTTCTAGATTTTGTGAGCGATTGAAGTTTGCAACCTATTTTTAAGTGTTGCATTTTCTGCTTGCAACCACTGATTGCAACCGAAAGACCTCTTTATGAAGTTCATCAACTACCTTCTTCTCAGGAAGCTCCTGCAATCTTTTACCCCTTTTGAAAATATTCCACCAACAAAAATTGCTACAAAAAAAGAATGATGATGACAATAATAGGAGCTTTATACTTCAAAGCATGATAAAACTGAGATCTATCTAGCTAGGTTTTCATTAGCCAACAAGAAAGCATTTCATAACCCGAGGTTTACTACAATAGTGCCTAAATCTATTTTTACTCCATTAAAAAATTGCCAAAACTTTTTGCTAAAAAAATACCTATAATATTTATCCAGATTCATGTGTTTTTACTCTAGCCAATAATTTTTACCCAGTTCTTCCTTTATTCGGAAAAAAAGTCTAAAAATTTCTCCTTTTCTAAATAAGCTTCCTCCCTTTTGAAAAAAAAATATGTGGCAAAATTAAAATGGAAAAACCTGACAAATGCAAATGCGTTGCTCTAATATAACTCTATTGTTGAATGGTGTAGTATTGATCAAGATGTCGCAGATCTGATCAAACTCCGATCTAATATGGGTACTCACCATCACAGAAAAATCCCAGAAAAACAACAACAACAACAACAACAACAACAACAACAACAAAACAAAACAAAACAAAACAAAACAAAACAAAACAAACAAACAAAAACAAAACAAAACAAACCAACCTGCAAGACCTCAAACTCCGATCTGATCTGGGTACTCACAATCACAGAGGAATCCCAGAAAATCAAAATCTCGAATTAAAAAAGAAAACTGTGAGACCTCATTGTTTCACTATTAGAATAAAAAATTTAAGGTCTACATTAGATCGAAATCATTATTACTTAGACAGATGTATAGACTTGGAATAAGAAATACAGAGAAGACATTAAATTGAAATCCCATTTAGAGCATTAAAATATGAGGAAACTCTAAAAATGAATTCAATAGAGTAAGAATGGCTTGTTCTGATACCATGTAAGAGTATTTTATTACTAACAAGCTTATGTAAAAATACATAAAAGATTATATAGAAGACTTCTGTTTCTCAATATAACAATTGGATAGATACAAGTCTCTTTATGTAAGCTTACAACTCACCATATTTAATTCATAAAAAAATAAGAAGTTGAAAAAAACAACTCAAACAAGAAAATAAATAAATAAATACATTTTCATGTAACAACAAGCCAATTTTCTATCATTCAAATTTTTTTATTAAAAACAATTATATAAATTGATCATGATAACAATTATCACTCACTAGGTCACCTCATCTAGGTTTCTCAAATTTCTAATTTGACTTTACAATTTGACATACCTAATAAAATTCTATAAAAAAATATTAAAAAATAATAAAAATACTTACACTTAATATTAATTTAATACATAAATGTATAAAAAAAATTGAACCATGTACGAACAACTTAATACCCCAAAACTGATCATATATATCCAAAAAACATAATAACTAAATAAAAAAAATCATAAATAGACGCTTGATGTAATAAATTAGGATGGAATAAGAATATGATTATTTAATTTTATGTTAACATGGAGTGTAACGTAATTTTAGAAAAAATAAAAATAAATTATACATTTAAATCGGAAAGAATGTAGTGTTTAGAACTTTTATATAATAGTTTATTATTTTTAAAATTATTTTATAAATAACAAAATTTTATAGTTATTTAATTTTATAAATAAATTATTAATTTCATTGATCAGCAATTTAAATTTTAATTAGAATACCATAAAATCTTATTTCAATAATAAGATCAACATTATTTCAAGTCTATACTCTATATTAAAATAATAATAATCCTTCCCCACTTGACACGATGATAGAAAAAGTCTCCCCCTCAAACATTCCTTGCAAGACTATTCAAAGGTGTTAAATCCTTTTATGGTGGTCAACGCAATATTATGTCATTATGTCATTGTTTCTAAATATGTTGGGTAGGTTATAGTTTAGTTTTTTTCAATTGGAAGTTAGTTAGTATTGACATTTTGTAACTCAATGTTAATGGGAATTTAGTAGTGATATTTTGTAAGTTAATATTAATAATTTATTGCTTAATAAGTTTAGAAACATTTTTATTAATAATTATTTAGGGATCTGTATTCAAAGATGTTTATTTTTGGAGCCTCATTATAATGGGTCAATATTGATTAATTAACATATACAAATTTTATTTTTTAATATTGATTTTATAATTTCTTAACAAAACATGTTTTAACCATTAAGAACACTGAAGTTACTTTATACATGTTTATTCAAAAAAACTAAGACACTCTTTATTGAAATATTTAAATGGAAATAAATTGATTTTTTTCTTTTTAAAACAAATATAATATTTTATAAATGCAGTTAAAATAATTATTCATCGTAGATAGTTTGATTTTTTAAAAAGAGAACATGGGGATGGACTTTGATCCACTTATGTGTGCACAATCCACAAAACTATATAATATGGTCTTTTTAAGTGCAACTATACATTTGACCACTACATATAATATGGTCTTAAGTGCAACCATACATTTGACCACTGCATCAAGGTGCCCCTATCGAAGTCATTCATTTGATTTTATGGAAGTTGTTCATTTGATTTTTAAAAAGAGGACACAGGGATGAACTTTGATCTACTTATTTGTGCACAATCCACAAAACTATATAATATGGTCTCTTTAAGTGCAACTATACATTTGACCACTACATATAATATGGTCTCTTTAAGTGTAACCATACATTTGACCACTACATTAATGTGCCCCTATGGAAGCCCTCACTGGAATTGAACCTTGCTCAATGGTGAAAAACTCCTCCATTTCCACCCTTAGATCCAACCCCTTTGCACTCTATTGGAATTGAACCTTGCTCAATGGTGAAAAACTCTTCCATTACCACCCTTAGATCCAACCCCTTTGCACTCTATAAAAAGAGAGTGAGCTTTGATCCACTTATGAGAGTGGGCTTTGCTTCACTTATGTATTCATAAGTCACACATATTCAACCGTGAGTGAGCTTTAATCCACTTATGAGAGTAGGCTTCGCTTCACTTATATATTCATAAGTCACACATATTCAAGGACTACCTCAAAAGTTGAACATTCTTGGCCTTCCACCATTATATCTAACTGCTCTAAACATAAAACTACTAATTTTAAAAATAAAATAAAATGTAAAATAAGTATAATAAAATATAATATTTCAGTAATAGTTTCATGCAGAAGAAAAGTGCATTTTTTGAAAAATTAATTCAAATTCGAGAAGTTACTGCAATGCAACGGAAATATCATCTTCCCTGGTGTTCTGTGTTCGAATCTGTGAGTCTCTCCCGATAATGTCTGAGGTGCTTAGAAAACGCGGCCGTGAGCCCGAGGCTGCAATGGATGCGTGTCAAGAACTCTGTTCTCAACGAGCTTAAAGTCGAAGTCTTGGGTGCACACTTCACCTTGGATTGCCTGGATGGTTGAGGATGCGTGTCAAGAGCTCTGTTATCAACGAGCTAAAAATCGAAATGGTGGAGGATGCGTGTCTCTGTTATCAACGAGCTAAAAATCGAAATGGTGGATGCACACTTCAACTTAAGCTCGTTGAGAACAGAGCTCTTGACACGCATCCATTGTCGCCCAATCTTCGCATTGCAGATAATACACCTTAGAGATTTCATGCCTTCGTCCAAGTTTTCCGCCATTGTTAAATCCTTTTCAGAGGCTTGAAGTCGAACCAGAGCTTGAAATATATCTGAACAAAGGCCGTAAAGAAAATGGGTTCTCAGGATTTCTTCAATTGAATCTGGATCCCCTAATCCCATCGAAAGACAATCAATATATATAATTGCAGACGCCTGTAACAAACAAACTGCACAACGCGACACAACGTTTAAATTCGATTCAGAGATGAACTCTGCTCTCATACGCCAACGCCGGTATTTAAAAATACGGCTACGGCTGCGCCTACAGAGATTCTTACTCGCGCTACAGTTCACAGATTCTTTGGTTGACTGGACTGGAGATTTTTAAGTTGCTATAAGTGATTTTTATATCTTTTCTTAATCATCATCAACAATCTTTCTTTAGAGTTGCAAAGGGAAGTTTGATCCACTCTATAGTCTTCGCTGCTAAGTGATTGATGTAGGAAAAAAGTCATTGGTTTTGTATGATTGCTTAATTAGATTAATCGCCACTTACAGTATTAGGCTTGCATACACTTTGCATGCATCTCACAAGCTTACTTTCCCCAGTTGATGATTTATGTTTAATCAAATTATAATGCTATAATTTGACTCAACAGTTGCCACAATATTTTTATTTGGAATGACATTAACAACCAAGTCATCAATATGTTTATCACAATTAACATGAACATTTTCTTCAAGCACCTCACAATTGGATGTAGGTGATGAGGCAACAACAAGATCATCTCCAAGATCTGCTCTGGATGTCTGCACTATAGTGGTAATAGGAGCAACAATTCCCTGTCCATTCTTCCCAAGTCCTCCTCTGATGTATCCCATTTTTCTCAACAATTGAGATCTAATCCCAGTAGTATGGTTTTCAAAACTAGGTGTAACAAAGACATGTGATGAGTCAACGTCAAGCTTCTGGTATTCAACATCATCATGTGTGGAAGGAGAGCTTGGTACCTTAACATCAACTGTTTCCATCTCAAATTTCTGAAGATGATTGACCTCCAATTCAAGGTCTTGCTTAGACTCTTGCAGCTTTGGAATGACCCCATCCCTCTCAATTAGCTATTGAAACAAGACATTATAATCTTGTTTCAAAAAATGATATTTCTCCATCATTGTTTCTTTTAAACAATTAATCTCCATAATGTGTTGATTATTTTGCTTCTTCAAATTTGAGTCTGAAAATGACTCAACTTCTAGTTGCTTCTTCAAATTTGAGTCTGAAAATGACTCAACTTCCTCATGCAAGTCATAGGTCAATCTTCTCTTGAAATTCATCTGCAAGCATATGGAAGTATTTTCCCATGGTTGAATCCAAATGGTCAACCTTCTAGATTTTGTGAGCGATTGAAGTTTGCAGCATATTTTTAAATGTTGCATTTTCTGCTTGCAACCACTAATTGCAACTGAAAGACCTCTTTATGAAGTTCATCAACTACCTTTTTCTTAGGGAGCTCCTGCAATCTTTTACCCCTTTGAAAATATCAAATTGGAAAATTTATTTCCACAAACAAAAATTGCTACAAAAGAAAAATGATAATGACAACAATAAGAGCTTTATACTTTGCATGAATAGCCCACAAGGAAGCATTTCATAACCCGAGGTTTACTCCAAAAGAATGCCCAAATCTCTTTTTACTCCATTAAAAAATTGCCAAAACTTTTTGCTAGAAAAATACCAATAATATTTGTCCAGATTCGTGTGTTTTTACTCTGACAAATGCAAATGCGTTGCTCCAATATAACTCTGTTGTTTCAGATTCGCGAGATAGAATTACAGAGCTCCATTCACCATGATTATGAGCAGCTCATAAAAAAATATCGATCGGACACCAGGAGAAGCTGACTTCGTTGTCGGCAAGAGAAGAACCCTCCAACACTTCCACATATTTCTGGAGCAGGTTTGAATTATTTGTGTTGCAACTCACGACTCTTTACAGCAGATCGCCTCCGGATCAATTTGACTTTGCATTGGGTTTCAATATTGTTACCATGCACTGAGCATCGGTCCCCTGCATCTCTCGAAGGACACTAAAAGAGACGATGTGATTAAGGCTATGCGGCCCACAGTCCTTTGCCAATATTTAAATGCAAATCAATTCCATTTGATTACAATGAAGCGATTAAACTCGGATCAAATAGAAATAACCAACGACTCGCAAAACAGATCTGAGATTCGGCAACACTTGACTGGTTTAGTATTGATCAAGATGCCGCAGATCTGATCAAACTCCAATCTGATATGGGTACTCACAATCACATGAAAATCTCAGAAAATCAAAATCTGAAATTAAAAAAAAAAACTGCAAGAGCTCCAACTCCGATCTGATCTGGGTACTCACAATCACAGAGAAATCTCAGAAAATCAAAATCTGAAAAAAAAAAAAAAAAAAAACTGTGAGACTTCATTGCTTTATTGGAATAAAAAATTTGAGTTCTACATTAGATCGAAACCATCATCACTCAGACAGATGTATAGATCTGGAATAAGAAATACAGAGGTCTACATTAGATCGAAACCATCATCACTCAGACAGATGTATAGATCTGGAATAAGAAATACAGAGAAGACATTAAAATTGAAACCCTATTTAAAGCATTAAAAAATTAGGAAACTCCAAAAATGAATTCATCAGAGTAAAAATGAGTAAAAATGGTTTGGCTTGTTCTGATACCATGTAAGAATATTTTATTATTAACAAGCTTATGTAAAATTACATTAGATACTTATTAGCAAGCTTCTGTAAAAATACATAAAATTTATATAAAAGACTTCCGTTTCTCAATATGACAAATGGATAAATATAAGTCTATATGTAAACTTACAACTCACCATATTTAATTTATAAAGAAATAAGAAGTTAAAAAAACAATTTAAAGATGAAAAACAAAGAAAAATAAACAAATAATACATAAATTATCATGTAGCAAAATTTTATATTTATTTAAAATTTATAAATACATTATTAATGCTCAATTTAATATACTATTTAGAATATCATAAAATCTTATTTCAATAATAACATCAACATTATTTTAAGTCTATACTCTATATTAAAATGATAATAATCCTTCCCCACTTGACACGATGATAGAAAAAGTCTCCCCCTCAAACATTCCGGCATAGTTTGCTGGTATGTCAACGATTAGAGTGACATTTCTTGCAAGACTATTCAAAGGTGTTAAATCCTTTTATGGTGGTCAACGCAATATTATGTCATTGTTTCCAAATAGGTTGGGTAGGTTATAGTTTAGTTTTTTTTCTATGGGATGTTAGTTAGTATTGATATTTTGTAAGTCAATAATATTAAAGGGGAATTTAATATTGATATTTTGTATGCTAATATTAGGAATTTATTGCTTAATAAGTTCGATATATTTTTATTAATAATTATTTTGGGATCTATTTGAGTTTCATTATAATAAGCTAACATTAATTAATTAACGTATATAAATTTTACCTTTTTAGTTTTGGCTCTACAATCTTTTAACAGAAAATATGTACTTAACCATTAAAAACACTAAAGTTACTTTATGTATTGTTTATTCAAAAAACTAATACAATCTCTGTATATATTTGATGTATTATAAAAATATATTGTTGAAATATTTAAATGGAAATAAATTGATTTTTTCCTTTTTAAAACAAACATAATACATAAAGTTGGGTAGATACCAACTATACCTGTGACATATATATGATGATTTTTCATCATCTGAAATGGAAAAAAAAAGGAAAAGAATTTCCCTCTCCTCTCATACTCAAATATCAAATTGAAAAAGTTTGAAAGCTCGATCAATTTCTAGTTAATCCTTTCCTTTCCATAGTGCATTTGATTTCATAAATGCAGTTAAAATAATTGTTTACCATAGAGAGTTTGATTTTTTAAAAGGAGGATATTGTGATGGACTTTGATTCACTTATTTGTGCACAATCCACAAAACTATATAATATGGTCTCTTTAAGTGCAACCATACATTTGACCACTACATCAAGGTGGCCCTATGGAAGCCATTCATTTGATTTTATGGAAGCCATTCATTTGATTTTTTAAAAAGAGGACACAGAGATGGACTTTAATCCACTTATTTGTGCACAATCCACAAAACTATATAGTATGGTCTCTTTAAGTGCAACTATACATTTGACCACTACATATAATATGGTCTCTTTAAGTGCAACCATACATTTGACCACTACATTAAGGTGCCCCTATGGAAGCCCTCACTTATGTGTGCACAATCCACAAAACTATATAATATGGTCTCTTTAAGTGCAACCATACATTTGACCACTACATCAAGGTGGGCCTATGGAAGCCATTCATTTGATTTTATGGAAGCAGTTCATTTGATTTTTTAAAAAGAGGACACAGAGATGGACTTTGATCCACTTATTTGTGCACAATCCACAAAACTATATAATATGGTCTCTTTAAGTGCAACTATACATTTGACCACTACATATAATATGGTCTCTTTAAGTGCAACCATACATTTGACCACTACATTAAGGTGCCCCTATGGAAGCCCTCACGGGAATTGAACCTTGCTCAATGGTGAAAAACTCCTCCATTTCCACCCTTAGATCCAACCCCTTTGCACTCTATAAAATGAGATCGTGAGAGTGAGCTTTGATCCACTTATAAGAATAAGCTTTGCTTCACTTATGTATTCATAAATCATACATATTCAACGACTACCTCAAAATACTCGTGTTGAAAAATTCTTCGCCTTCCACCATTATATCTAACTGCTGTAAACATAAAACTATTAAAATAAAATAAAATAAAATGTAAAATAAGTATAATAAAATATAAGAAGTTTTTATATATGTTATTTCAGTAGTAGTTTCATGCAGAGGAAAAGTGCATTTTTTGAAAAATTAATTCAAATTCGAGAAGTTACTGCAATGCAACGGAAATATCATCTTCCCTGGTGTTCTGTGTTCGAATCTGTGAGTCTCGCCCGATAATGTCTGAGGTGCTTAGAAAACGCGGCCGTGAGCCCGAGGCTGCAATGGATGCGTGTCAAGAACTCTGTTCTCAACGAGCTTAAAGTCGAAATCTTGGGTGCGCACTTCACCTTGGATTGCCTGGATGGTTGAGGATGCGTGTCAAGAGCTCTGTTATCAACGAGCTAAAAGTTGAAATGGTTGAGGATGCGTGTCAAGAGCTCTGTTCTCAACGAGCTTAATTATCAACGAGCTAAAAATCGAAATGGTGGATGCACACTTCAACTTAAGCTCGTTGAGAACAGGGCTCTTGACACGCATCCATTGTCGCCCAATCTTCGCATTGCAGATAATACACCTTAGAGATTTCATGCCTTCGTCCAAGTTTTCCGCCATTCTTAAATCCTTTTCAGAGGCTTGAAGTCGAACCAGAGCTTGAAATATATCTGAACAAAGGCCGTAAAGAAAATGGGTTCTCAGATCTAACTTCACAGTCTCGATATCCGCTGAAAATTTCAGAAATTCTTTGATTTCTTCAATTGAATCTGGATCCCCTAATCCCATCGAAAGACAATCAATATATATAATTGCAGACGCCTGTAACAAACAAACTGCACAACGCGACACAACGCTGCAGACGCCTGTAACAAACAAACTGCACAACGCGACACAACGTTTAAATTCGATTCTGAGATGAACTCTGCTCTCATACGCCAACGCCGGTATTTAAAAATACGGCTACGGCTGCGCCTACAGAGATTCTTACTCGCGCTACAGTTCACAGATTCTTTGGTTGACTGGACTGGAGATTTTTAATTATAATTTAGATTGATTTTTAAGAGAATTTGCTTAGTATATGTTTCCTGTAATTATAATGTATGAGTCTAGTACATTAGAGAATATTTTACTATAATATATTAAAAATTTTTTAAATTATATTAATTTTCATAAATTTAAATTTTTTAAAAAATATATTATTTTTTTAAATTATCTATATTTTAATAAATTTAAATATTTTTAGTATCCCATAAAACCAAAATTCTTACCCGTGACTTTGACCACCAAGTTTGGCACCCGGGACTTTGACCACCAAGTTTGGTACCCGGGACTTTGAGGTTATCTGACCACCAAGTTTGGCACCCGGGACTTTGACCACCAAGTTTGGTACCCGGGACTTTGAGGTTATCTGAAAGAGCAAGACTTGACTTTCGGGACCAGTTGAATGGACGCGTCAAAACCCCATGAAGTTGGCGATTAATGAAAATAACAAAGTAACGGAATTCAATGAAAGCTAGGAATCAATAAAAGGGCTCCAATCTTCACATGGCAAGAGTTAACCAGCGTTCCATAGGGCATTAAATGACTGGTTAGCTGCATGCCCTTTAACTTTATAACACACCCTATTATTTTTCATTTATCTCGTTATGCGCGCGGGTGTGTTATAAAGTTAAAGGGCATGCAGCGAACTAGTCATTTAATGCCACGCTGGTTTAATGCCACGCTGGTTAGCTCTTGCCATCTTCACATTACTAACTGCTCTGACTCAGCAGAGGTCAGTGTGTGATTTTGTAGTTTATAAAGGTGGAAGAATTGTTTGAATGTTCAAAAGTAGTCAGATTTTGGGTAAAAAAATTTCCAATTTTTTATGGAAATAGTGTTTGCATAATATTTTTGATAGTGGAAATGGATTCAGCGCCATTAAAATTCTCTAGGCACTTAAAATTATGAAGTTTGACAATTTTTACTTGGATTCACAAAAATCCCTAACGGATATTTTCAAAATATGGCCGGAATTTCTATAACTTTCAAGGCAAAAAAGCATAATCTTTAGACCATGGCATTTAGAAGAAGAAAAACACAAGCGGGGTTATTTTGTGGAGACGGGTATATAGTATATACGATGATTCATGGGAAATGATAGGAAATGTATATCAGAGTGCGTTTTTTGCTCTAAAATGATGGAAATTTCTTTAATATTTTGATAAATTTTGATAGATATTTTTGTAAATTTGAAAATGATGGAATATATTGGTTAAATTTTAAGATTTTAGGTGTTAAAGAAGTTTTTGATGGTGTTTTTGCAAGATTTATTGAAATTTTTTTGCTTGAATTCTCGCCACTTTTCACTATCTAGGCAATTCCTTTGTGTTGGTTTACTTGTCTAATGTTAATGTTAACTGGTACTTGTCTAATGTTAATGTTAACTGGTAGACTTGTCCAATATTAAAATTAATTGAGAGTCAAAATAAAATTTAAACATCATTTATCTTTAAAAAAATTACAAAATCATTGAAATTAAAAATTATTAAAATGAATTAAAGAAGTGGGTCTGTTTTGAAATTCTAACCTTGTTGAAACTAATAGAATTCGCTTTCGACCGTAAGAGAAAATATGTTATAATACATGGTTAAAGGGGTTGTAATACAATGCATGAAGGGTTTTTTTTTATATAAATTTAATGAAAGGTTTATGGCAGTAGAAATGATGTTAATTATAAATGTCATGCATGGTAGAGTTGGAGTTTGTTATTGAAGTAGTTTGGAATTAAGTGTGAGATTGTTATTATATTTTTATGTTTAACTTAATTTTTTAGGAATATGTTAGATAGGTTAATTAGGCTTTTAATTTGGTTGTGTAAATGTGTTGGAAAGTTTGTACAGATGAATCTAGCTAGTAAAGGTTGAACACACAGCTTTGCAGAGAAAAAACACTAAAAAAAATCGAAAGAACAAAAAGGATTATTGATTAACAGAAAATAGGTTACAATGCTCATGATATACTACATGAGAGTCAACTAATACACATCACTAGGTGAAGATCCCAAGGTAATGTGCCATAGTGGTGATCAATGAGAGGACTCGACACCTACAGCAAGTTCTGGAGAGAACTAGCCAGTTGCGGAGTGAAAGGAGGAGCAAATCATGGAGTAAATCACGTAGAAAGGATCTTGCATGTAGTGCCATGCATGCATGGACAGTCAAAGGTGCCAATCTGGTGAAGATTCCAATGTTGAAGCCTTGCATGTCAATGAATGCTCTAACTAAGTGTCATCATCTGCCAGTAATGAAGGTCCTAGGTGTGTAGTACCTCAAACACACCCCCTGAACACCACTATGGGGAAAAATAGAAAATGGGCCCTGGCAACTAAGGCCAAAGGTCACGCAAAATATAGTGCAACTTGTACTAAAATTGAGGAAAGAGGGAAAACCTTGTGGGAAAAACCACCCCTCAAAATACAATGTAATCAAAAAGAAAGATGAAGAAAAGATAGTTGCTAAGACACTGTGTCCTTTACTCCAAGACAATCGTGCGCAGAGTCAAACTTCTGCTCAGTGAATGTCTTGGTGAAGATGTCTGCAGTCTATTCTGTTGAAGGACAGAACTGCAAATCAATGAGTCGATCATGTACTAAGTCTCTGATGTAGTGCATATGGATCTCTATTTTCTTCGTCCACTGCCGTTGTACTGGATCCCTGCAAAATTTGAGAGTGCTCTGGTTGTCACACCAAATGACAGTGGGCTGGTGGAACTGGACGCCCAACTCAGTGAGGAAGTGTTGTGGCCACAAAGCTTGAATGGTGATGTTGACTACTCCTCTGTACTCAGCCTCAGCGGAAGAGAGAGCAATAGCAGCCTGCTTCTTGCTCAACCAACAAATAGGACCAGACCCTAGACTCAATGAATATCCAGAGGTGGACTTACGATCAATGTTGTTGTCCGCCCAATCAGAATCTATGAAGCCAAGGAGATTCAATGCATGCGCTTGGCAGCTTTCTAGTGTAGCTCATGCAGCTCCTGCATGTATCTAGAAACTGCCCCTATTGCATATGAGAGATCTAGTCTGGAGTGGGTGAGGTACAGTAAGCTCCCCACTTGTTGTTGGTAGAGAGTATTGTCAACTAATGGAGTGTCACCTCCATCCTCAAGGTGGACCCCAAACAAAAAAGGATTCGGTGATGTCTTGCAGTCAGTGATGTGAAATCTCTCGAGGAGATCCCGTGCATACTTAGCCTGAGAGAGTTTGATGCCTGTGGCATCCTGGTTGATCTCAAGACCAAGAAAAAAGTGTAATGGACCCATATCTGTCATCAAGAACCTATCATGCAAGGTTCTCTTGACTGTAGCAATGGCTAAAGCCGAGCTGCCGGTGACTAGGAGATCATCCACATACAAAACTAAGATAAAAAGAGAGTCATGTGTCCTGAGCATGTAAACATTCAAATAAGACTTACATCTTTCGAAGTTTTGTGATAAGAGAAAAGAATACATCTTTGCATACCAAGCTCTTGGGGCCTGCTTAAGGCCATAGAGAGACTTCTTCAGTCTGCAGACCAAAGATGAATCCTGAACAAAACCATGTGGTTGCTCCATGTAGATCTCCTCAGATAGGTCTCCATGAAGAAAGGCATTCTTCACATCCATCTGATGTACTTCCCACCCTTGGGCAGCCGCAATGGCAAGTGCAAGGCGTATGGAATCCATCTTTGCTACTGGACAAAAGGTCTCATCATAATCAATGCCATGCACTCGCTGGAAGCCTTTGGCTACTAGCTTGGCTTTCTGTCTAGTGATTTGCCCATCTGTAGCACTCTTGGTCCTATAGACCCATCTACATCAGACAAGTTTCCTTCCTGAAGGAAGGGGGACCAGATCCTAGGTCTGGTTCTTGAGGAGGGAGTTGTACTCCTCCTCCATGGCAGACTCCCAAGAGGGATGCCCAATAGCCTCAGCATAATATTGCGGATCAGAAGACTGAACCAAATGACAATGTCGGGATGGCATTGGTTCAGTGGCAGTGAGGGAAAGAGGAGGCTCAATAAACTCTAAACTAGTCCTCCGCGGATCAGAATTATCCCCCACAAGACCATTTCTAGTAGCTAGGTGGTCTTGTGCATATATCTCACTTAAGCTCCTTGTTCTATGATTTATGACAGGGGAAGTTGATTCACTGCTAGAAGCCCGATCTGGGCTTGGATGTGGATCATCATATGCATGCACTAGATTTGTATCTGAAGACTTTGTCTCTACATCTGCATGCTCTGTCTCTGCATCTAAGTGTACTGAGTCATCAGCTCAGTCATGAGGTAGATAAAAGGTGTTTGCATGTGGAAATTGAGGTGCATGCGAGAGACTTTCCTCAATTTGGATACTTCGCTCAATGATGAGCTTGCCTGTAGAGAAAATCAGGAGTCGGTATCCCTTCACACCATCAGGGTATCCAACAAAGATGCACTCAATGCTCTGTGGATCAAGAGCTTTCCTCTTTTAAGAGGGGATCATGGCCCATGCTCGGGAGCCAAAAATACGGAAGTGGGTGACCTCCGGTTTAGTGCCGCTCCAAGTCTCAAAGGGGGTCTAATCCTTGACAGATCTATGAGGAGATATGTTCTGGATGTAGTTAGCACAATTAAGTGCTTCAGCCCATAGCTTATGAGGTAGTGACTTAGCATGCAATATGCAGGAAGCCATCTCTTTGAGAGATCGATTCTTTCTCTCAGCAACTCTGTTTTGCTACGGAGTGTATGGAACTGTGTACTGCAACTGTATGCCAGACTCAAGGAAAAGGTTCTGAAGTGTTTTGTTAACATATTCCTCCCCATTGTCTGTACGGAGGGCTTTGATCTTTCTCTCTGCCTATGTCTCAACTAGTACTTTGAAATCTTCAAAGTGCACAAAAACTTCAGATTTGGCCCTGAGAAGATACACCCAAGTATACTGTGAGAAATCATAAAAAAATGTAAGCACATACCTTGCTTTGTTGATGGAAGGATGAGGAAAAGGCCCCATGAGATCACTATGGATTAGATCTAGAGGAAAGGATGCTCTATGAGTCTTGCCAGTGTCAAACTTTTCTCTAGGATGTTTGCCAAGGACACACCCTTCACAAACTCCTTTGGAGAAACTGATATTTGGCAAGCCTTCCACCATCTCATGCTTGCTTAGCTGCTGCATATACCTGTAATTTAAGTGACCAAACCTCTCGTGCCAAAGCCTACTACTATCATCAACGTGTGTAAGTAATAAGGAGGATTCACATTCAATAAATTTAGAAAATGTATACAATCTAGCTCCATTGTTTACCTCACCAGTTGCAATTTTGGAGCTGCTATGTAGGTCATATATGTTCACTACATCTGGAGTGAATTCCACTCTCTTTTCGGTGTCGGAATGAGTGATCTGATAAACTGAAAACAGGTTTACCGAAATTTTTGGAACATGAACTACATCTTCAAAGCTTCTGTGTAAAAGTTCCACTCTACCTTTTCCAGTGACCTCAATAGGTGAGTCATCTCCCATGAGGATGGGAGGTCCTTTGCATGAATCCAAAGAGGAATAGACTTCCTTTGCAACAACCATATTATGTGATGCACCATAATCTATAATCCATGCATCGGGGGAAGAGTTAATTGCAACTAAAGCATGAAAATTGTTACCTTTCCCGTGTGGCGGATCCTTAGTTTTCTTCTTGGCGCCCTGAGGGATGTGGTCCCCAAGGTTGTGCTTCTAAAGGATTTATGCCATTTGGTCAATTTGTTTCTTCATGCAAGAGGATTCCGAATGGGATTCCAAATGGAATCCTCGGTGACAGTAGGTGCATCTGTCTCCTTTCTTCCCTTTCTCATTTCTGGATTCGGAGGAGTCATTGAAGGGCTTGGTGTACCCTTCCTTCTTTAGATGGGAATACACTTTTCCCTTGTCTTTTTGCTGCTGATTTTTCTGATTTGAATCAGATCTGTGATTTTTATTGTGGCTGCCATCATGCACAACAAGTGCATGCGCTTTTGGAGGTTTGATTTTCCCCATGCCAATGAGTTTATCTTGCTCAAAAGTGAAGGACTCCATGTACTCTTTGAGAGAAGGCATAGTGTAGGATTTTTCTATTGTGAGCCTTACTGAATGAAATGTAGACACAAGGACGGAGTATTCTAGTCCGAGCTTTGACATAATAGAGAAAACTTGGTGACTCTCCTCCTTGGATTTGTCAATTCCACAACCCTTGAGTTGCAGTAATAGATCATTATATTTGGTGAAGAAGTCTTGAATTCTTTCATAGTTCCGTGGATCCAATGAGAGCAGCTCCACTTCGAGCAGATGTCCTTTCATCTCATCCTGTTTCCCGTAGAGTTATTCAACCTTTTTCCAAATCTCACTGGGAGTACTGCATGCAAATAGATGAAACTGCAACTCTTGGGAGATGCACATGCATATGAATCCATGGGCCTCGTCCATGCGGTTGAGGTACTTGGATTTCTCTATGGTTGAAGTGGGTTCCACTTTTGCAGCCATGGTAATCCTGTACAACCCTTTCTGACGAAGTTATTGAGCCATTTGGTCCTTCCATTCGTGATAGTTGTACGGTGATAGGATTGATGCTTTGGGAAACTCCATTTTTTTGTCGATTTTCGATCTCCAAGTTGTAATACCTGCAAAATAAAGTACTAGTGCATCTTTTATCTAGCAACCTGTGGGCTCTGATACCATGTAAATGTGTTAGAAAACCTGCACAAATGAATCTAGCTAGTAAAGGTTGAACACACAGCTTTGTAGAGCAAAAACACTAAAAAAAAATCGAAAGAACAAAAAGAATTATTGATTAACAGAAAATAGGTTACAATGCTCATGATATACTACATGAGAGTCAACTAATACGCATCACTGGGTGAAGATCCCAAGTTAATGCGCCATAGTGGTGATCAATGAGAGGACTTGACACCTACAACAAGTTTCGGAGAGAACTAGCCAGTGGCAGAGTGAAAGGAGGAGCAAATCAGGGAGTAAATCATGCAGAAAGGATCTTGCATGTTGTCCAATGCATGCAGGGACAATCAAAGATGCCAATCTGGTGAAGATTCCAATGTTGAAGCCTTGCATGTCAGTGAATTCTCTAACTAAGTGTCTGCATGTGCCAGTAATGAAGGTCCTAGGTGTGTAGTACCTCCAACAGGTTTTTAATATTGATGAATTTTTATAAGAGTTAAGAAATTTGGAGATATGGGAATTTTAGATGTTTATTTTTTTAATTTTATTATAATAATTTAAATAAATATAAATTAAAAATGCCAAAATTTACATTTCAATCATTTTTATTATGTTAAATTATAATATAAAAATTTATAATAATAAGATTAGTCATATAATTAAATGTAAATATATATTTAATTCATTGTAAATATCAAAATGCTTATTTCTTAATATATTTCGAGTTGTTAAAAAAAACATAAAACTAACTATATTATAGTTTTAATTTTAATTTAGTTAGTTTTATGTTTATTTTTTCTTTATTTTTAACAACTTGAGATATATTAGGAAGTAAGTCATTTGATGTTTATTATGGATTGATGTCTATCAACTTTTTTCACTTCTGCAATGAGTTTTCAGATCTTCCTTGAGGATCATAGGGTTCACATCATTGGTCTGTGTCTTTGTCGATTGAATAATCTGGACCATGATGCCTCAAAAATGTTTATGAAAAAGTTTTATTTGATGCCTTGTGATCGTGGGACTGACACAACCGTGAAAGGAGATGTTTTCTGTGAAGATCTATACCAATGGATCTACTCAAATTGGGCTACTGAATGTGATATTTACTTATGCTCAAGGGGTTTTTTATTATTCACCCTACCTCAAAATAAAAATTATTAGAAAATATTTGAGGAAGGACCGTGGTTATGGGGCAAAGCAAGGTTAATCATCACACCCTAGTTCTCGGAATGTTAGGTCCCTATAATACTAGTGATTACCCCATTACTATTGTAGTTGTATCCCTTATTAGTATTGTTGGGCCCCTATTGTCCCCATATTCTTATCACTGTGCCCCATAGAATCCCTCTATTGTTATTTTTGTGGCTTTATATTATTATTGTTAGGTCTGCTGGGTTATATTGTGACTCCTTAGACTCCTATGTATAGAAAGGAGGTTTTGTCATTTGAATTATCGAAGAATTGTTCATTTATGTAATGTAAATGAGGTTGCCCCCTTGAAGAGGTTAAATTATAAGGTGTTGATCTATCTTTTCTATCTTTTTTGAGCTGGTTTCATAACATTTGGTATCAGAGCTTTGGATTCTAGAGTTTCGCTGCTCCAAATAGGTGATCTTGGAATTTTCACTATAATTTTTTTTGTGACATTGCAGAAGCTAAAACAAAAAACCCATTTTAGAAGAAATCACACTGAACCTTGGGTCCGAATTTCA
The DNA here is from genome assembly GCA_000404065.3 of Pinus taeda. Taxonomy (NCBI): domain Eukaryota; kingdom Viridiplantae; phylum Streptophyta; class Pinopsida; order Pinales; family Pinaceae; genus Pinus; species Pinus taeda. Next base: position 87,616 of record APFE030907262.1, on the reverse strand, counting down.
GAGCGTTTCACGCTATATTTTCGGAGATATGATCTGAGGAAGTTGGTCTTTTTGCAGACTTTTGAATTACATTCCAAATAGGTGACTTGGGGAAAATCATCATAACTTTCTCTCTGAGCATTGGATTGAAATTTCGTAAGAAGTTATAGAAAGAGTACAAAATGTAGTTTCTTGCATATATTTTCAGAGAAAAAGGTCGAAATAGTGACTCGTGGCACGTCGTACAAATTCGCTCTACTGAACTAGTCTATAATTAGGTCACTGTGGGAGATTTGGCATAACTCTTCCTTGGAGAATCCAATTTGGATCAGACTAGTGGCATTGGAAAGATGACACAGAGGGCTACTGCAGGTCACAATTTTGGAACTGGATGATTCGAATTTACAGAGATACATCAGAGGCAATATCGAGCTCCTACAAAGTGAAAAAAGGTGTGTAGATTTTTTAAAAATTTTTCTTAAGCTTGGTTTGAAAAATTATTTTGAAGAATTCAAAGGGCATAGTAGAGCATTATTATCGGTAACTGATGCCCCGAGGAAAGAAAAT
>APFE030907262.1:0-72562 GCA_000404065.3 Pinus taeda | reverse complement strand
GAGAGTGAAATATTTTAACATCCCCTTCATATTGTTGTACAAACCAATATTATTGATATCTTATAATAATTTTAATTAAGGCTAACTAAGTACTTATATTCATTTCTTTTAAATTGTAGTCAATATTGTTTGTTTATTTAGAGAATATTTTATTTTTAATGCATCTCTCTAGCCTAGTATGGAAGGGATTTGTAATGTTTTTCCCCTGGGAAAAAGTCATAATTTCTATTAGAGTTAAGAAATTACATTTTGTATATGCCGAAACATTCAATATATAGGCAGCTGTGCCTGACGAGTTCTTTAGTCTGCTGGAATAGATAATCAAAATAAACACAAATTGTCTCCACGCAGGGAGCATTCCAAAACTGTGTGCTGTGAGAGTTCATATTTATAGCCGAGCTCTACGCAGAGAGCCTTATATATATGCTAAAAATATCAAAAAAGTATAGTGCTGTACTCAGATCTAGACAAAATAAATATGTACAAACTATAAACAAAAATATTGTAGTGGGCTCTAATGCCCATCTCCCATATGGTCATCAAAAGGTCTGTGATAATGCTGGTAGTAAGTGCCATCGATCTCCTCCTGAATCAACCAATTGTTTCCTTGTCTGTGCGCTGCCTCTTTGGAGAGTTGATCTGCGATGGTGTTCTGTTCCCTGTAGATGTGATGACATACAAATGATTCAAAGGAAGCTGTCAGTCTTTTTGCTTCATCTAATATGTGCCTCAACGAAAATGCATGACATTGAGATGCATCATTCAGCCAATTGCACACAATTTTAGAGTCTCCAAACAGCTGGAGGTGTCTGCAATGTTTTTGGATAGCAAAGTGTATGATGTGTTTCGCCGTGCAAAGTTCGGCAAAATTATTAGTGCCTCTGCCTAAATTTATTTGAATCTTATAGCAGTGAGTGTCACTGAGATAAAGAATAGCTCCTCCACCGCATCCCACTTCTTGGGCTGAACCGTCAAAGAAGGCCCATGGTTTTGACTTATCGAGATTCAACTGTCTAATGATATGCGTAGGGGCAGAGGATTCCTCGTCAGGTATCAAGTTATAATCAGCAATAGTATGGTGAAGGATAGTAGGCCAGTGAGGGGCCTTTTGGTTAAAGATAGCCTGATTCCGGGCGATCCAAACGGCTCAGCAAGCGAGGAGTGGTATATTGCGGGATTTCCCCGAGTGATTTAGGAACCCGTTTTCCCATGCATCTAGAATATTATTGCCTTGCCAATTCCTCAAGTGCGGGAAATGATTGGTGAGGGTGTTCCAAAACTGTAGTGTAATGTTACAGTTCAAGAATAAATGAACAGTGCTTTCTTCCTCTGCATGACATAGGTGACAGCGAAAAGGTCCGTGAAAGGATCTCTTCATGAGATTTGTACCTGTTGGGATTTTATCAAATAAAATGTTCCACATAAGCAGGCGCGATCGGGGAGCTGACTGAAGTTTCCATAATGCTTTCCATGAGGGGTGGATATTCTGAGGACAGTAAGGCTCCATGAGTTTTAGGTAACCCAGCTTCAGAGCATATGCTCCATTTTTAGCAAAGGCCCATATGATTTCATCGGGGCCTTCAGTGAGCCTGATGTGAGCTTGTGTGAGAGCATCCGTATATTGCATCCATTCGACCTGCCAATGAGCTGGAATTTCAAGTGTTTGGGCACTGATCCAAGCCTGTTGGAGGAAGGTGGAATTTGCTGGATCTCCAATATGCATGATGTTGGCGATGCCTCTGTCATTTAGGTGTCTGATGAGGCCGTCTGAAAGTCTGTGAGTGTTCCCACATCCTACCCAAGGGTCCAGACCTATACGCACCGCATTTCCCGTCTTAATGCGCCAAGTTAATCCATCGCGAAGCAGAGGTAGAGTGCTGATAACCGCTTTCCATATGATGGAAATGTTATGATTTGTTCCATGATGGGTGCAAATCCAGTCCAGCACATTTAAGGGTTTGATGTATTTTGCATATGCTACCCGCGACCATAGTCCATCAGAAGTAAGGAGTTTCCACCCGAGTTTTTCCGCCAGCGCCCTGGAGAAAAGGTCGAGCTTCTTAATACCCCAGCCCCCCCATTGTTTGGGTCTGGCAATGGTGTCCCACTTGACCCAGGCGAAAAGTCTTTCAGGTTGTTGTCCCATCCAAAGAAATCTACTGCAAATATGTTGTAATCTGTTCAGGATGCCTTTAGGAATCCATGTGAGAGCCATCCAGTAGACTGGTGTGGCTTCAATTACAGCTTTAATGAGTATCAGTCTGCCAGCCCGGGAGAGGTATCGATGGCACCATACCTAGAGTCTCTTTTCCACTTTAGCTATGAGCCATAACTAGTCAGCTATTCTGTAGCCATTAGGTTTCAATCTGAATCCAAGGTATTTAATGCCATCCGCCAATGTCAAGTTGTTGAAAGGGAAGCGTTGGGTAGCAAATACAGACTCATGAATGGTGCAGCCAACTGTAGTGATCGTTGATTTTCGATCATTGATTCTCATACCTGTAGCCTTCTGGAAGAGGAGCACGGAGTTATGAAGGGTGGTGGAATCCCCAATGCTGCCATTCAAGAAGATCAAGATGTCATCAACAAATAATAGATGGGTAAGGTGGAAGTTATCCACAAGTTTAATGCCAGTCAATTGATGCCTATCACGAGCAGATGAGATAACTTTACTTAAACCTTCCATGATAAGTAGAAACAGCAGAGGTGAGAGCGGACATCCCTGTCTGAGACCTCTTTCAGAAGTAAAGAAAGAGGTGGCTTCCCCATTAAGTAAAACACTGTAGGATACATCTGTGATGCAGCTCATAGTCCATTTGATAAAGTTGTAGGGGAACCCCAGATGAGTGAGTAGCAGCTACAAGTAAAGCCAGTTCATCCTGTCAAATGCCTTAGACAGATCCACCTTGAGAATCATTCCTTTCTGTTTTTTGACCTGCAGGGTGTGCATGAGTTCTTGGGCAGTGGCAATTGCCTCATGGATCTGTCTGTTGTGAAGGAAAGCAAATTGTTCAGAGGATATGTGCTGCGAGAGGATGGGTTTGAGGCGATTGGCGATGGTTTTAGCAATGATCTTGTAGAGGCAATTACAGAGAGAAATGGGTCGGAAGTCATCGAAAGTGCCAGGCACATTAGTTTTGGGAATGACAGCGATGAAAGTCGATTTAATGGCAGAGGATATTCTGCCTCGCCTTCTGTTGTCCTCCACAATCTTTAGTAGGTCATTACCTAGGATATCGAAGAAAGCGAGATAGAACTCAATGGTCCATCCATCAGGGCCAGGGCTTTTGTCTTTTTTGAACCATTTCAGGGTAGCCTCCAATTCTGCCATGGTCACTTCCTTCTGTAGTTCCTCAGAATCATCCTGTTCTATGTATCTGGGGAAGAGTTCGGCCACCCTCATGATTTCTAGAATATTTACTTCTTCAGGAGCTTTGTAGATACCTCGAAAGTGCTCTGTGGCCAGCCTGGCCAGGTTCTGTTGTGTAGAAACCGGGTGCCCTTGGTCATTCTTTAATTCCCAAATAGTATTGATAACTTTCCGGCCATTAGCAAATTTATGATAAATTTTAGTATTGGCATCTCCTTCCATGAACCAAATGGCTCTACTTCTTAGCCTCCAACTTTCCTCTCTTTCTCGCAGGATCTGAGAGCGTTTTGTAATGAGAGAGGTGTATTTATCCTTACTTTCAGGGGAAGGGAAAGTCCCAGAAGACGAATCTTCAAATTCAGCTATTATCTTTTCAGCCTCTTCCAATGTCTGATTATCTTGAATGCATTTTTGATGAGCCCAGTGTTTAGTAATCTATTTAAGTTCTAAAAGCTTCCTGACAAAGCCAACTGAGATTTCCTCGTCTTCCCTGATGAGATTGGTCCGCCAGTAATTATGGACCAATTGGATATACGAGGGGTCCAGGAGCCAAGAGGCATTAAACTTGAAAGGGCTCTTGATTTTGTGGGAGGAGTCCTCTGCTTCTAAGTAAATAGGCCGATGATCTGATATACCCCCCGATCCCACCCATTGATGAATGTGGGGAAGGTCGTTGAATAAGGATTCCTTGATTAGGAATCGATCAAGTCTCCTGGCCAGACTTTGCTCACCACTTCTGTTATTCGACCAGGTATATTGAAGTCTAGCAGATGGTATATCGACCCATTTATGTTCCTCCAGCAGGCTAGTCATAGTATCTGTTAGGGAGTCGACCTGTGCAAGATGCCCCCATGACTCACTGAAGCCAAGGGAGAAATTTAGATCCCCTCCAAGAATAATGTTATCAGCCTGGAAAAGTTCAGATTCAAATAGGTACCTCCAAAAGTTGGCACGATCAGCACACGGGCCATAGACATTGATGATTCTGATGTCCCTTTCTACCGAATGTGAACTAATGTCTAGTCCAATGAAACCTCTTCCTCCAAAGATATTCTGAACTTCCGCTGCTCTGTTATTAACCCCAATGGCTAAGCCTCCTGATCGACCGGATGCATCAAGTGCATGGAAGGTCCAGTTGGGTAACCAGGAAGTGAGAGTCTTAGTGAGGGGTTCGGCCTGACAGAGTGTTTCTTGTAGAAAGATGATGTCCAGCAAGGATGATAAGAGTAATCTCTTAAGCGCTAGTTTTTTGGCTAAACTAGCAAACCCACGACAATTAAAGGAAAGAATCTTCATGGAGGGAGGGGAATAGGGCCATCCTTGGCTCTAAGGGCCCCAAATATGGTTTGTTGTCGCCCAAGGGCAACCTCTTCATCAGTAGTGTTTCTGGCCTTGATAATGCGGGAGGGTCTGCCCCGAGAGTTCTTGAGGGTCATGGGTGCGATTGCCATGTTAAGGCCAACAGCATCCCGACCACTGTCCTTTGTGCGGGGTCGAAGATCGTAACGAGGGGAGGACTGGTTCGAAAGAGATGAGAGGGATGCCTGTGATGATGTGATCCGCGGAGGAGGGGCCACCGGTGAAGGGAGCGGCAAGGAGCATATGAGGGAAGAGTGTGTGTGGATGTGCGGGAGGTGAGGAGCAGATGATAAAATAGCAGATATAGGTTCAGAACCAATGAAATTTTGAGATTGTATGCCCAACGACATGCATGAAATAGGAGATGTCAGAGATGGTAATGAGTAGGACTTACCCGTTTGCTCAAGGCCCGCATGTACAGTCGGTGGCTGCTCAGGTGCTGTTGTTGAGGGAGGAGGTGCAGTGGAGTTCTTAGCAGCTTCGGCATCTTCTGGGCTGCTCGTCTGTTCCTCCCCATTCTGTGATTGATCATGATCCCCATTGTGCTGAACAGAATGTGTCCTAGGAATATTGTCCAGGGGCTGATCTGTCTCCTCCTCCCTGTCTGTCGGTCTTGCTTTCCTGATGAGTGAGCAGTCCCTATATAAGTGTCCCACCTTATGGCACCTACGGCATCGATATGGAATGCCTTCATAATCAATAATCTACTTGCTCACAGTATCTCTCCATTGAATGGTAATGGATTCAAGCAGACCTCCCCTCGTGTCCAGGTTAATGAGAATCCTGGCATAGGCCATCATGCCCGTCTACTGATAGGATTTGTCATGGTCCATATAAGTTCCTATGGCATTTCCAATTCTCCAAAATATATCTTCTGACCAGAAATGGAGTGGTAGCCCTGGTAGTCGAATCCATACCGGTCCAATTCCAATCTGTTCTGTCTCTGGGTCGAATAATGGAGTCCACCTCTTCAATAGAACCGGAGCATGATCAAAATGCCAAAAGGATGAAAGAACCCAGTTGGTATGATCAGCACGAGCGAATCTCATTGCAAACCATCCCCGCACGAAAGTCTGCACGAAGGGGATTTCCGCCAAATGATGTCCCCAAACCGCGGCCGCCTAGGTCTTCAAACGTGCTGCCGTGTAGTTTCGTCCCCTGATGCGCCCAACCAGAACCCGATCAACAAATTCCATGGCCTCGCCTAGCCGAATGTCCTCTTCCAATCTGAGAAAAACGTCGTCCTCCTTGGACTTGAAGCACTTGTTTTTCCGTTTAGGGCTCCGGGCAGGGTGATGGCCATTAGGACGGCCAGGGATATGGGTGTCGGCAGTCGGCGGAGCCGGATTCAGACGTGCTGAAGAGGGGCCGCTGTTGCCTGATACAGTAGGATGACCTGAGAGCGGAGGTACGGAAGTGAAACTACCAGAAGAGAGTCCAAAAGAGCACGGGATACCGGCAGATGGGGAGGGATATGGAGGGTTTTGGTGCGGAAAAGGCATAGAGCCCGGAACCGAAGGAAATAGATTAGGGTTAGGGTTGAGGCAACTGGATACGAAACCTAGGGTTGCCGGAGAGTGAGGGGGAGTGGAAAGTGCTGGCCATGACGGTGGTTCATCCGGGAGGACCACAGGGTTAGCCAGATGCTGGTCACCAAACGGAAAAGGGGAAAAATGTTCGGTGATACTCGAGCTGTACAAACCCCCTAATGTGGCAAGGGGGGTGCGCCAGATGGAGACCCCTTCCAAGGGGTCGGCTGAGTAGTCAACGGCGTCGATGTCCTCCATTGCCAACTGCTACTCGGATCTGTGGACACCTCGAAACGGAGAATATACCTGCGAGAACGACAGTTCAATGCAGGAACGGACCGCGCAAAAAGTTGAAAACCGTAAGATGCCGGGTGACGCATTCAGTCTACAGTGCTCCGTTAGAGCCCCCAGCGTAAACGGCCATGTATCGTCGGAAGGGAGCTGGTAACAGAGGATGCGGGCACTTTGGCAGATGCCGTTGAACAGCTGCAGAGAAATTGAAACCCTAACCTAAGCCTTCTCGTGACTTAGCTCGTCCGGTCCCCATCCTTGATCGTGCTATCACTTCCTATCCATCTAGGGATTTGTAATGTTACATAAACATATTAAAATTTATAACAAATGAATGCTTATAAATATTGTTATAGTAGTTGAGGAAAGATTGAGGTCATAGAGCCAATTTAACGTTGGGAGTTTTTAGGCTCCAGATGTTGACAACCCATGGTTTTGCCAATGTTACTCTTATGTAATATAGCCTGCCTATTTAAAGGAGTAAAGGCTCTTTTGTAATTTTCATATATATATATATATACACTAAAAAGTACTACTTCCTAAGTGACAATTATTGGGTCATTGATGATTTCCTGGAAGCCTTAGACCAAAACAATTATGAATATTAAATAATAATGATGAAATTGAGGAGAAAGTAGTATGTTAAGGTAACTTTAGTTGATGTGACTCATAGTGATGATATGGCCCACCCCCATTCAAATCCGAGTTAACCTTGCCAACTATTGTATTGGACCGAGGGGGTTCTTGGTAACAATTCTATATAATCCTTGAGGGCAAAAATGATTGTATGTTCTAGTTACAAATTTCCTTGGATTTAAGAGAAACTGATTCTTAATAAATTCAAGTATATCTCAAATACACATACACAATACATTTCTTCTATTGTTCATTTATAATAATTTTAAATATAGGTTCAAATATAAAAACATTGAATAGTGGTTTTGGTTTTTTTTTTTCAATCATGGTGCATATGTAGCTTGTTTGAATAATCTGGGCAAATCCCACAATCAAACCTAGCAGCTACCTCTATTACACTAAGAGTATGTCCAATAGATTGTAAGATAGATATGCCAGTAATTTGTGACTTAGCAAGAGTCGAGGCTCCACAAGGGTGGGGGAGCCTACTCCTTGATCCTTATAACAACAGGTGTAGAGCCTTTAAGTTGCACCTATTTATCCATCATTACCTACAGCTTTTCCTCACTTATCCCTCTCTTTTGCCCCATTTTCCTCATAAACTTACCCAGATCATTACATTTGATGTCTTTAAGCATGATTGGTTGACTTTGCTAAATGTTTGACTGTTTGTCTAGATTTTGACATATGCACAGAGTTTCCGCAGCTGTCTGGCAATTCCGCAGCCATTCAGCAATTCCGCAGCCTTTTCATTGATCTCCATGTTCCACGTGTCATTTTGAGAAATGAATCACATGGGCACGTGGGAATGAAGGTGTTGAAGGTTCCTGTGCTATTGGCTTGGTCAGCAACGCCACGCATACCTCCAATCAACGAGGATCCAACTTCGGTCAACAAAGCCAGTTCAAACGATGCTGCGTGAGCTGAAAGGTTACGTCACTCCAGATGGCAACTCCTCCACTCTACGCAGGTTATGGGAGACAGGATCCAACCTTGGATTCAACCTCCATGACGACCGTACCTTCCAGATCACCCACGGACCTATTGACGTTTGTGAACCATTTAATTAGCATGTGTCATTAAATTCAGTTTCATGTTTAACGCAGTAGCAGTTGTTTACTTGCTTTAAAACCAGCGTCTGCGCACGCTTAAGGATTAGTCTTTAGTTGTTTCATTTATGTAATTGCTACGCTTTTAGTGAGCACAGAAACTCTGTTTTGAAGCTGTTGTTTCAGCACTTTTTGACTGTAATTTCTGCATTATGAATTAATAGAAGACTGTTGTTTGACTCCTTTAAGTAGCTGATTTTTCTTTGGGCTTTGTGGATGGAGGGCTCCCGTTCATAACAGCCTTTGTACAGTAATTTACTTTTATGTTTTTACCATTCACTTCCTTTGAATTCAGCAATTTTCCTTTTCTTTAACACATGTACATATTTGATTTAATTTCATTGTCATTTCATTTCCAGCATTTACTTTAAACTAATCAGGACTATCTTTTGCAGGTGTTAGCCCGGGATTGTGTGTCTTTGTGTATTTGCTTTATCTCTAATAGTATTTTCAGTTGTCATATTCATAAGTTGCTGCCTTTACTCTGTTTTCCTAGTTTATTTCTAGTTTAGTTTCTCAAGTTGTATGCTAACATATTGATGGTCTCTTTATCATAAGTTGTTCATCTTTAAGAGATTAGAATACTAATAAATTACAGCTTGCTTTGAGTACTTTTTAGACTTATCTCTAACTACTTCTTAATCGTGTTTCACATAATACTATATGTTGGAAGCAGAGAGTTAGGAAGAGTTAAACATTGTAACTGGTCTTTAAAGTAGTTTTTCTTATCTTTTTATTGCAGCAGCATGAGTAGTGACTAGTGCTATTAGAAAGTGGTTTTTTCTATTTTTCTTTCAGTTTCATTTCAAGTTATTTCTTTCAAGTTTTTTCCTTTGCAAATTTAGAAGGTAGTTAGAAACCACCAATAACACACACTCACTTATTTAGAAATCACCTTACACACACTATCACTCATCTGTTTATAAAATCTCCATTCCATCTTAGGAAGATAAATTGATCACAAACCACACCCCCAAACGACAAAAAGATTTAAGAGGTTGCCTAAGTACATATAGTACACCTTCACTTCATCAGCTTACGAGCCCCGGGTTGACAATTAATGAAATCAATTTAGAAACACTAAATTGACCAAACAAAAGGCAAGGCTAAAACCACTATCAAAACCTGACAAAATTCATTCCACCGACATCAAAGAAACCAAAATATACACATGCATATGCCACGCATGCCAAAACTAGCTAGGAAACCATACATGCAATCTATTACCTACAAGTATTCTTGTTGAATCTGCCTGATCCAACCTTTCCTTTATTGATCCTTACTTTCCTTTGCTTTCTTTGTCCTCCCTGTGCTTGCTTGCTTTCCTTATCCTCTTGGCACTCTTCTCTACTCTAAGACTAAATCCAAAGTGAACTGACAAAAAGCTACCTACTGATGCCTCTAATGGTGATTGCTTTAGAGCAGGGAACAAAATGCAATTTCTTTTGAGGAGGAGAACTGGATTGTTTTAGTTCAAAGGGAACGTCTTTGTCACTTTTTTCCATTTTGATATGGTTAGTAAATATTAGAGAAATGTGAGGCTGTTAGGTAGGAATTTCATATCTGAGAATATCTGAATGGTTTGATTGAAGGATCCTAACAACCATGCAATTCGAGCCCTCCTTTCAGTGCCAAAGTAAGTGTTCATAAGGGTAAATGACCCAAGAATAATCAAGGGTTCTCTTCGTGTGTGGTCCCAGTTAGACTTGACATAATTTTGGGTAAGAGACCCATCTGTATTATGTCCCTATAACCATTCTTAGTTGTGTGTGAGTACTATGAAATGTGTGTGATCATCATTGCAGTGAGGTGCACATATTGAGCTAGTAACTATTCTAAATGCATCAATGCAACTATTCTAATGCTTCTAAAGGGAAAGATAGATAGGAAAATGGAAGTGATAAGCGAAAAAAAACATAGAAGTATTGTTAAGGAAATAAATAGCTGATATCATGTAAAACACTGTACACTTAACTTATTAGAAAAAAATTCATAATATTCATATCCTGAACCAATAAGTACTCAATATAGAAAGCAACAAAACTGAAACCACAATAAAGAAATTACAAACCAATTCTTAGATTAGTCTAAGAATTAGTAATACTACATATCTTAGATACATACATAAATGAATTGCTTGAGAGTAGTTAGAAACATAGACACCATGTATGTGGAATGAAGCTTCAAAAATGGCCTTCAAGGCTTCTCAATATTAATTGGCCAAAGAAATATAAATTTACCAACTTCCAATCTCTAGTTTGTACGTTTTATCAATGAAATTTAAAAAAATGCAACCCCTCTTACTAAGAGTTTTACAACATTTTTAGATTGGCCTAATAACTACCTCCCATGGTTATTGAACTTATCTGAGGTAAGTTACAACTATTCAATTTCCATAATTTACAAATATAAAAAAGATAAATATTTTAAACTATAAAAAAATAGTCAAGTAGTTGACCCAATTATTTTGGGTCATTAATTGGGAGTTTCTCAATGCCATCAATACACACGACCTACAATTCATAATGTGATATGATGATCATGAATTTGTTGTGTGGTAGGATTTATACGATGACATGGCATTCTAATATGGCCTATGAGATGACGAGGATGACTAGAGAATCTTTGTATCTTCTCACGTATAAGTTTCCTTATAGACTTGGGAAAAGCACTAGGGTTTCTTGGCATGGAAGTACTGGATGTTTTTACCAAACAAACCTTAGGAAGTCGAGAAAAAAATTGAATGTTATTGAACAATGATAGGAGTTCTTAAGATTTTTTTGCATCAATTATTTCAACGACCTTCCTTTGTCTTGTCTTTTACCTTCAGTGAATTCATTTGTTACTCAAGGAAAGCCCAAGAGAAAGAGGCTTGAGAGACTAAAACGTGACTTTGAATTAAGGGACAAGAAGGTAATGTGGCATTGGATAGAGAGTAAGTGATGCGCTATAGTGCTAGAAAGAGTCTTAGCGATATGCTACAGGGAGGCTAGAAGCTTAACTGAGGAGGGAGAAAAGGTCACTATAGTACTAGACTAAGCAATAGTGGGACACTATAGCACTTTCCAGAGGCTCAAAGGAGAGCTATGTAGGATAAAAAAAGGATAAATGTTGCTTGAAGATCAAATTTGAGGGTTGAATTTGAGAGTATAATGCTCTACTAAGTGAACTATGTCACTAAGAAGAGGCTTAATAGAGTGCTATAGAGGTCAAGGGAGAGAGAAAAACCAAGTTTTGAAGTTAAGATCATAGTTGTAGTGCTGAATAGAGGGATACGAGAGTGTTATAACATTGGCTAGAGGTCTAATAGTGCACTACATAGGCTCAAATTTTCAAGAAAAATCAAGTAGAAACCTCTCTCTAAGACTTACCTCCTCGCGATGAAGAGGTGCAAAGTCTTTCTCTACCACAATATTAGGGTTAGGGTTCCTTAAAGTTTCTATAACACTCCCTCCCACCTTGTTGTACTTTCTCAGCCTGTAGGAGGTGTTACTTGCTATTTATCCTAATCTCCAAGGTCTATTATAAATATGGAGTTAGAAAAAACCCTCATTCTTGCGAGTTTGTGGAATTTACTTTTGATATCACCATTGCATTGCACTCTTCAAGAGATTTCCAGGATACCAAATTTACGTTGACTCGATTCTTGTATCAAAAGTTACACTTGTTTAGAATTAGGCCTATTAGAAGATGCCATGTTAGAATATTGTCCATGTGGTGCCCATGTGGTCTCCACGAAACTTTGACAAGTCAACTTTGTGGGTCCTGCCATCAAGCCCACATCATGCCACTGTGGATATTAATTCTTGTGACATTTGATGTCAAACAAAGGTGATGGTGATGGGTGATGAGTGGCGAATTGGTGGCATGGTTCCATCTAGAAACTTTGACTTGTTCATTCAACTTCTGCCCACATCATACTACTACATTATGTCACATATCAATCACATGTGAGGAGCAGTGATAAAGTTCTGACACTCTAGATTCCACTCGAACCTCATCATTAAACTCCTTTCCCACACTAAAAAACATTGGCTAAGAATATTGGCCCTCTCTTTTTCTTGATCTTAACCATTGTGGCCAATGTCTTAGGCCTATACATATAACATGGTTTCCTCGGAGCATGGTTCGATTAACACTTGCTCGGTGTTGGCTTGCCGTCATTCACATGAGTTTAACCCCACCTCTTGCCAATGTTAGTGACACACATACATGAACTTAAAAGAATAACTAGGATAAAATTGTAAACTAGAGAGGAAACTACTCCATGCCTTGCCTCCCATAATCTCAATGACACTCATGATCCAAGGCTTGATACTCAAATTCTTAGTTTTGACAAAATAGTTAGCATAAGGATTGGTGAAGCCATGTATATCAAAGAGTTTGGAAATCAATTAACTAAATATAACACATAGTTGTTCATTCATCATGCACATAATACTAAACAACACATTCCAGGAATACTTTAAAATTTCATGCACACACATGACATCATTCCAATCATGATCATACAATAAGCCCTATAGCTCAAGCATTCATTCACATCTACAAATATATAGATCTTGCACCATTCACCACGTAAAAATATTCATCATAATCCATAAGACAATACACATGAGCAATGTACACTTATCTATGTGTTAAAATATGATTAGAAATTGAAGGAGGGAATTCAAATGTACACCCAACCATAGGCCAACCACACTGTAGTCTTTCTTGCAACTGACCAACCTCGAGAAAGATCGAAATTTTGAGGGGGTTTGTATTTATGGATATTCACACCCAAGGCTCAATCACATAATGAGGAGAAGGATTCCACTATCCAAGTGGTTCATTAACTGCTTTCTAGTAGTAAGCACCACAATGACTCACTTACTCTCTTGCTAAAACCTAGGGCTTCACCCAAGATCAAATGAGTTCTATCTCAATTCCATGAAGTTGAATCAAATAATTTTCATGGTTTATCAACTACCTTTTCATGGAATGTACCGTAGGGGTCTCCTAGCCACTATATAGGTGGTTTCATAGCCTCATGGAAAGCATGACAATGACCTATATTTCCTTGTCCTAGTGGTTTAACAGCTAGGAAATGAGCACCAAGTGGTTTCATAACATTACATCAAGCACCATAATGATATAGTCCTCCATTTAGCTCCTCATTTATCAATTAGGCATAGACACACCATCTAGTGTCCTTAACATAGTCACAGGGAAAACCTTCTCCATTCACAAAGAACAAGGTTCAATTCATGCCCATCTTTGCTCCTTTTTCCCTCACACCAACATATTTAAATTAGAGTTTGTCTCTAGTATCTTCACCCAAAACTCCCTTGTTTTGTGGTTTTTGAAGCTTCGTGCGCTCTCTGGACAATAGGCTTCTACGCCAATCATTTTGTGCCTCCTCCCAACACTTCGACCATTCCCCTTATCCACACAACTACCAAAAGACTCTTTCTCCTTTTGCACCTCTAGTGTTTTTGGTTCACAACCTCCTTTATTCCTTTTCCAAATTCTACAAGGGAAGGGGTAGTATGACACCATCCTTTTACTCAAGATTCCCACTCTGAATTCAAATTTTGTGTGATATTCCTTGGCTTAATGACTTATTTGTAATTATATGCGCATAAGTGTATTTTTGGTTAAGTATACTACTTTGAAGGACAAATGAACATTTTAATTATAAACAATGTATTATTGATAAAAAATGTTTGTAAAGTTGTAATTATGTTTGATTTTGTGAATAAATAAAATTTGGGAAACTAATGACTGAGTATAAATGGTTGAAAGAGAAAAAGGCTGCAATTTAGTTTGGGAAAGTTATTTTTCTCTATTAATAATCCCTAGGCATCTAATCTGGATGATTAGATTTAATTAAGGAATTATGTTATTAGCCAATTAAATGTTTCCTAGAAGACAAAGAGTTTTCATCAAGAGTGGGAAACATAAACTCATTAATGAGCAGATAACTACCTTCCACCTATTGTTAAGCCAAAGGTAGTTATTAACCACCAAAAGAGTGGAAGATGGATAATATGTGTTGTTTTTACTTTCTTTTGTCTCATTATTCAGAGAATAGAGACAGAAGAGAAGCAAGTAGAAAAGAAAAAGAAAATAAAAGAATTGCATACCTAGTTTCTCGTGAGGACATTGGCCGTGCAACAATGTCATGGTTTGGAGGAGCCAAGTACTTAATCATTAATTCTCCAAGAAAAAGGAATTTTGCATAAAGTCAATATTTCTTACTTATCTCTATAGCTGTGGTTAAAATGAGAAAGAACTTGAATATTTAACATAGCCAGCTATGGAATGTATTTTACTATGTTTTATTTATGTTTTGAAAAGAAAAAGTTTTATTTATGTTTGGTACCTATTGATGGTGCTGGACCCGCCAACATGTCAGACGATCTCCCTGGTAAGAAGTCCCAACTAGACCTCAAACCATTTGGAGTAGGAGTCCTAACAATGGGTAGTACAGTATCGCTTTGACTATAGTTGCATGCAGAGGTAAGTAAGATGTCCTTGTTGGAAGCAAGGGTGCAACCTTGCAGAAAGTCAAGGAAGGTGCATGAAAGTCTCTAACACACAGAAGGGGAGAAGAGTGCACCCCTTAGAAGCTTGTGATAGCATGCAACTTGAAAGGGAACACATGAGCATAAAGACATCATGAGATGAAAATCAAGGTAGTCGACAATACAAAGTGATGGATTAAACCAACAACACGTTTCGATATGATTCATACAAACACATACAGAATAGTCCATACATACATGCATAAATTACAACTACATGCATCATTAGAGTAACCAGGATAGCCGAACTATAATAACAATATATGCATGAAACATTTTGGCTCTGTTATATTAAAAGAGTGAAAGATCCAATCATACATACAACCATGACAACCACTAGCCCTGATAGCAGAACATTAGAGTCACTACTGCATGCTCCTCCAATGAGATGTACTAGCTCTGCAATGTGGAGAAACCAATGCTCATTACAATACACTCCAAGCTTGCTCTAAGTTATACCTATCAGAAGCTTGGCTCCCAAAAGCCTGTACAATTTTTTATTTAAATGATTCCCATTTTCTTTATTTTTGATAAATACATTAAATCATGACTCAAATACAATTATGAAGACTGATACTAGTTACATTCTTCAACACTCCCTCTTAACTAGGGAGGTATTCATAATTGTTTTACTGGTACAAGGTTGAACTCAATTTTAAATGTTCTTAAGAAGAGTACAAGAACATACACAATGCTTGGGATACCCTTACTTCCAAGGTATCCCCCCAACAGGGACTAAGGTGTCAACTAGGCATTTTCCACTGTAGGTACCATCAGGCTACAACCCTGGTATCCATCCAACAAGATATAGATACCATATAGGCTTCCATGCCCTGACACCATGTGAAAATTCAGAAACTTGAATCCTATTGCAGCAACTCAAAATTGGTCTCCTAATTGTTATTTTAATTAACAATTTATTTACTGTTTCCTACAACAAATACTGAATAACTCACATTGCAACCTACACAAATAAAATTGCGGAAGAATAAATGTTGGAAGAAATACTAGCACACACACATAAAATAACATAGTTATTTTTGGACAAATGTCCCTAGAAAAACCCAACTTGGGAAAACCAGTGGAACAGTGATGGTTTTATTTTATTATGCAATAGTGAAACCTGAGTACATTTATGGATGCTGAAATGGCAATCCAAACAACAAGAAAATATGGTAGAGATATTCCCTAAGAAATCGTGACACTTGTGCTTCCTACACTTGTGTTCTTGCACGTGCGCGTTCCTGCACTCATACGTTCCTACACTCACGTTCCTGCACTCACATTCTTTCACTGGGAATAACTCAGTGTCTTGCTACTGCCTCTCCAAATCTGGAAATCTTCCTCTGGATCACTGTCCCTACCCCTCATTGACATTGATCCCTCTCTAGCTCGAACTCTACTGCTGCTAGCTTGATCTGCACAAGGAACTGTTGCTCAAGTGTACTATCCAAGTTCCCATCGACTTCTTCTTATAATCTTCTATTGGGACTCCAACGACCAAGATTAAATCTTAATCAATGGCTAGGATTAACTAGAAGTTGATCTATGTGAGTTTCTAGAACGTTCACACCTTAATTAATTATGATTAATTAACCATATTCCCTAAGATTAGACTTAGGAAATATTTTAAAACCGGCTAATAATCTAATTAAATCATTTCTGGGCTGAATTTCCAGAAATGATTTATGGGTTTTGGAGATCTCATGTAGTCAAGCATCTCCACAAAATTTCGTGTCTGGAACACATCTGATGCTACAAAAACTAACACACCAACCCTTACAAGGATTTAGGTATCAACACTAAACCAAAGCTCTACATGATACCCTCACTTTGGGGTCTAGACATCATTTGAGATCTCAATACTAACTAGGCCACAATTTCCTCCCATTTACCATCATACAGACAATTTTGTGGTACTTCATCTCTCCATCTCAACCAAATCAATAGACAAAATTCTCAAGAAGAGATCAACATATCCACCAAGCCAGGCATGCTCCTAAAACTAACTTCTTGATGGGAAGAATTTTTGTTAACACATCAACTACTTGTTCTTTTGGTAGTATGTATCGTGGCCTCATGACCTCAACATGTTTCAAACTTTCAAGGTATATGTTCTTGTATACAAAACTCCTAGGTATTAAACTATTATGATACTACTTAGGTCATCACAATATTCAAACACATCTTGATGGAAACTTCCTTCTTCAAAATTCTCCAGTAGCACTCAACTTAGCCTCAGCCTTTCCAAAACATCCAATTCTTGTTCACAAATTCATCAATCATGAGTAACCGTTTGTAGTGATTTTGCCTTTCCCCTATTGTCATTATTTCTTCATGGTATTTACTATAGTTGTCACAATATTCCCTCCCTCTTAACTGGGGAGATGTATACTTTATTTATCCAAACTTCTTTACAAATTCAACAACTCAACCACACATGCTTTTTTTTTTCGTATCATCACATCATCAACAAACAAGACACCATCAACAAACCCTAAAGGAATAGGGTTTCATCATAACATCATCAAACCCTAAATATAATAAAGCTAGGGTTTTTATAGCGATCCCTAAATATTAGGATTTTACCAAAGTGAACAAGGAATATATAGTATGATAAGGGTTGATCAATCACTATAACAAATAAGAATGATTATATAGCACAACTCTAGACTTGAGAGATCCAGTGTTGTAAGACAAGATGATCATTCCTTCTTGATGCAAATATTTATAAATACTTAAAGGTTATCTTACAAACCTTGCAACGTTTCGTATTAAAGGGTTCCTTCTGAAACTTCTTACCAGTCTCCTTTTGAAGACTTCCTCTGAATCCAATTCTTATTATTTAGAATATACCTGCAAGTTTTCCTTCAAAGAAAAATACAAGAGAAAGGATAATAGTAATAAATCTAAAGAAATAAAAATAGAATACTTATCTTTTATGAGAAGGGATTCCATTTGCATAATATCAACATTGCTGCAATATTTTTCTTAACAAGTACCATCAAAAGTATACAAGTACAAGACTACGATCTAGGGTTTTCATTTAATGAATTCTTGGGTTCCTAGGTTTTTAAGTACAAAACCTAGAAATCATTCAATTTCATTCTTGCCAAGGATTACCATATATCTTGGCTTACTTATAAACCCTAAGACATTATGGGATAGAGTTTCTAAGAGGGTACAAGCAAATATGGTCAAAGTTTTTATATGAAATATCTAGGGTTTTTATATGAACTAAAGATGAAGATGAAGATCACGTGGAAGACTCCTCATCTTCGATTCATAAGGAGGAGAAAGAAGCAGAACATGTACAATATTTTCGAGAGGACATAAAGAAAGAAGCAACAAGAAGGACAACTTGGCACTGTCACATCATCATGTAGTTCATGTCATCAATGTCATGTCATGTCCTGTCACAAGTCATCATATGCCACATCATTATTGTGGATTATGTAATTACATATTCAAAATGTATTGTCAAGTGGAAGTTCAAAGGGCACATTTGGAATATGAAGAGTCATGTAAGTCGAAAAGTCATAGGAAGTCAAACAATCATGAGGGTAGTCAAAGAGTCACAAGGAGGGTGAAGCATCACCCCTTGGTTATATATAAACCCTTGTTGTATGAGCAAATCACTTTCACCTTGGCTCCTCCCGCAAGGCATTAGAGAGATAAGCTAGTTCTTTTGAGGAGAAAAGAGTGGCTCAAATGATCCATTACTGGAGCTAGTGGTTTTAATTGTATATATGTGTCAACTTTTCCTTAATATAAGAAGCCCTATGGGCCAGCACGCTCTTCATGCATGGATTATGGATATTTGTAAGACTATTATGTGAATATTTGTAATTCATGTTTTCTTTAATTTGTGCTAAAGTAATTGAACTATTTTGGTTATTTTGATACTTATCATACTGAGAATGTGTTGTAATTGCTATTATTATTGTCGCATCCTCATTGACTATTCTGTTGGATATTAGACATATATTCCTTGTCATATTGGTTTTAATGACCGTCACATCTCTGTGGACTATTCCACTTGGTGTTGTATTGACCCTTCTTGTTCATGTGTGTCTCTACTAGGGTGGTACTACTACCTCTCTCTTAGAGGCTCAATCTTCCTCCCCTCCCCAGTGAAAGAACTTTGACACACATGCAGTTAAACAATCACTAGGCACACCCCCCTTGCTTTTTGAAGCCACATTTTCACTCCTCTCTCTTGATGATAGTTAGAGCCAAGACATATCTTTAATAATACATGGCAACCAGGCCGATATTCTGGATGGGGCTCCTAATCTAAACGTTGTGAGGTCTAGTTGGGACTTCACATCCGGGATACCCCTTGGTTGACTAATTTCCAACACCGTCAAAAATGGTGCTAGAAGGAGGGCCAAATGACAAGTTGAGCCTGTTGAGTCTGTTTTGAATCTCCTGTCATAAATGGCTCTTTCACAAATCATAATCCCATAGTGTTTTTCTAACCTACCTCCGAGAAAACTTTCAATCTCTGCGGAACTTGTTCATCTCAGTTCAAGTTTAATAGTGAGGGTGGTATATTTGTAACCAGACACATAAATTATTTTCTTGGGTTTTGTAAAACTTTCCAGATCGAAGGTGAAGATGTTATGTGTATTCTATTCACCCTCACTCTCGAAGGTCTTGTTAAGCATTGGTGTCATACCTTACCATCTGCTTCCATTCATTTTCTTCGCCGTTTTACTAAGGATCTTCATCAATCTTTCGATTGGTATGATAACCGAGATGTTCACAAAAGAATAAATCAACTCAGAGTGGAGCTTGATGAATCAGTTGAGGGTTTTGTTAATAGATTCCTTCATTTATGTTATGAGTTTCCTAATGAAATACATATCAAGATTTTTGTAAGAAAAAGTTTGAACATCTGGTTCACATTTCTTTGAATCAGTTTGAATCTAAACCTCTTGATGTTTTCACTTCCCCAACTCTTGTGAATCATGAGACACCTCTAATTTTAGAGGAGGAACCTATTATTCCTTTTGTTCCTTGTCCTCCTTTTCCAGTCGTGATGTGGGTGCCTCCTTGTTGTGATTGTAAAGTTTGGAAATCTGAACATCAAATTTCTAATCCATATTCTCATTCTTTTTCCACTTTTTACGATTCAGATTCAATGGAGGAAATTCCATATTGGCTCAGGAAGCCTATGGTGAAGACTAACTCCTCCATTCTGAAGGATGATGTTACTGTTCATAATTTTAGTCTCGAGTTTGATTTCAATTTTTGTTATTTCTTATCATCTACAACCCATGGCTCTTTGTACCATGATCCACTTGAGAAATCTGTTCCACCAACGGTTTTTCGACACTTTCTTGATTTTCAAGTTGTTGGTTCAAATTGCGATCAGATACAAGGCAATCACATTACACAGGTAGAGGAACAAGAAAGTGAAGATGCTATTAGTCCTTCTTCTTTTTCCAAAAATCATCCATGTGAAGATGATGCGCTCCCATTCTTAGATGATTTTCAATCTGCTAATCTTATAGAGAATCAAATGAAATCAATTCTTTCAATCAATCCATAGCCTTGGGAAACAATCATTGCGATGATGATGAATTTGTTGACGAATGCGATCACAAATGTCTAGGTGCATCAACTCATCTTTTGGTTTCTCGTGAAGATTGTAATTTAGAGCCATAATCTAATTCGGTCAAAGAATATGTGCTTATGAAAACTTCCTCTTCATCTCACTATCCCTTGTGCTCTACCATTTACAATGCATCTACTTGCAATGAAGATACTCCATGCTCGTCAAGTCCTTCATCTGATGAGTTAATCGCTCACAAGGTGGTGAGATTATCCATGCTGCAAATGAAAATAATCAAATCATTGAGTACTCTTCCCATCGCTCATTTTCTCTTCTCTTGCATGAAGGCACTCTTCAAATTAGCTTTCTCGTGAAATTTCCCCGATTCATTCGCCTTTGAATTTGAGATCAAAAGAATCTTTTGACTTGATTAATCTAGTTGTTGAAGTTGAAAGATATAGTAAAATCAGTGACATAGATTGTTTCCATTCGGTGAGCAGTGGATTAATTGAAACCAGTGGATGCAACTACCCTCACACCATGCATGATCTGGTTTAATCTTCAAAATATGATTTTAAAATCCTGGAAAGTTTCGGGACCTGCCAGGGAGTTGAGGCACTTCAACTTTTGTTAATGGTTATGTCAAGATCTCACGACTCTGGTAAGCCCCTCGAACTAAGTCAGATCTGGTTTCTCTCGTAAAATCCTTCTCTTTGCATGGTTTCATTAGATGAAAACTATTTTTTGAAAAATATTTGGTA
Organism: Pinus taeda; assembly: GCA_000404065.3. Lineage (NCBI taxonomy): Eukaryota > Viridiplantae > Streptophyta > Pinopsida > Pinales > Pinaceae > Pinus > Pinus taeda. Next base: position 51,378 of record APFE030907262.1, on the reverse strand, counting down.
TTTCGTATGTGATATTTCAAATTTTCAATATTTTACTTCGAACCAGATTCAAGAATTTTTTTTCAGTTCATTCATCTCATGCAAATCTTTCACATCAAACTCAGGTTTGGAATGCGTATCTCTCATAGAGTCATGGAATTGTGAAGTTGACCATTCCAAGGACTACCTTTGGCCGATGGAGTCATGCCTATCAAATTCATTCCTTAATAGTCAGATCCTGGTTCTGCTTTCGAATGTTATATTGCGAATATTTCCCTTCATTGTACTTGAAATCCTCTTTGGTAATAATGAATGCATGAGTTATCACATGAATCAAATCTCTCTCCACTCACTATGTCTTGACTGGTCTCATGTGTTTGTTGTGCTGACATCCCATTTAAATTCTTTCGATTATTACAATGCTTGTACAATTCATCACCAGTTCCATGAAAACGATTCGTCACATTCGACCTACGAGGAAGTTGGTTCGATTATTTGGAGCATCCATGTAGCTATTCAAATTAATTTATCTTTGTTAATTAAAAACCGAGAATCTGATGATTTAACCAACTTATATGATCATGATTTTGTCTATGATGAATTTCATTCAACTTACTATTTTCCCATCAGCACATCCAATGACAGTTGTTTTACACCCTTCAATATGTATGGTTTAACATCACATCATTCGAGTACTGGTCGAGCAGTTGAGGCGCTTCAGCCTTTGTTGTTGGTTATGTTGGGTCCTCACTGTCTTGATGTGACTACAGAATATGATTAGATCTATTTTCTCTCACAAGATTCTCATCATAATCCTATATCTCTAATTTAAAATTCATCTTTTCAAAGATTTCATGGCTTTCTGGAGGATTATCATCAATTCTACGATCCAATGATTGAATGGTTGGAACAATCTTGCTTGGAAAGCTCTGTTGCAAATAACAATTTTCTATCTTTCCTCAATCTTATTAAGGAGTTCAATACAGATGGAGACACATTCATGGGAAGCTTCAAAAGTTTGTTGAATGATGGTTCTCATAAGAAAGGTAAGAATATAAACTTGTTAGAAGTGGTGGTTGTGGCCTAAGTTTTTGTTGAAGGGGAAGACCTTCAAATTTTTGTGCAACCTATTCAATATCTTTCCTATGTCACATTGTTTTATATTTTTTTTAATTGATCACATATTTGTGATTGTAGGTCGGGAACAATTATGGTGGCTACACTGGAAATTCCATTTTAAGTGGCCCCAACCTTCTAGCTGGTTGGGTTAGGAGTAGGTCCAGTTGCATTTTAATTTACCTACATATCCATCCTGCATTTGTTTCCTGTAGTTTGTCTTGTGTTTTCTGGTTTTGGTGTCACATCATGGCTTTGCTTTAGCCATTTTATGTCTTGTATTCTAGTTTGTTTCCTTTTTGTGTTGTCTTTCCTTTTGTTGTGTGATACCATGCATGAAGACTCTTTGTTGGCTCAAAAGGAATGTGGAAAAATAGAAAAGGACTTTGTAACACTACAACATTTGGCTAACTCTTTGTCCCTTTTCCTTGTCTTGATTACATCTTTTGGTCGATGATATTCTAACGGAAAATACAATCCTTGTGTTAAGAAAGCCTTGTGTTGAACCATGACTGCCATGTATATTCTGGAAACCTTATGCCTACAGTCAGGTTTTTATGTTTTTGTGTTTTTAGGCTGATCCAATCAAGTAGAGAAGGACAAGGGGAAACTCTAAATGAGCAAACCAATATCAGAGGTATTCTATATGATTCTCTAAAGGGACAATCTCTCATGCTCTCAATAAGTCGGGATCTCTCTTCCACCCAAGAAATAAATAAGTGTCGATGCACAATACTATATAAATAAATAAATAAAGTCAAAAGAAGAGAGGCTTCTTGCGCAAAGAGGTGAAGCAAGCAGCTTCGTCGGGGTACTATCCAGGCTCGTTGGCTGCGAAGCAATGTTGTCTTCCTGTAGTGACTTCGTCGGGGTACTTTTTCAGCTCGCTTGCAGTAGAACAACACTAGAGATGAAAAAATATACTTTGAAAATCTAAAGCTCACGGACTTGATTACCCTATATTGATTTGAAACATTGTGTGATCGATGATCTTATGTTTGTGTTTAACTGAGTAAATGAATCAAAGGGAATATTTTTGTGCAAGGGGTAAGTGGGGAAACCATGGTAATCTTAATGATGAATCAATACTTCTTGAAGAACTAAACCTTGCACAAAAGAATTGACCAAGGCAGAGAAGTTGGAGTTCTACCAGTGTGTCACCAAGTGTTGTCGTTGCGAAAAACACCCTCCAAAATTTTCCATAAATTTAAATTTTGGATCCTATTATGGATCTTGTATCAATCATTTTATGGTCACTTCTTGGTCAACTGATGCTTTTGGGCTCGCTTCTTGGATCAGAAGTGTCAAAGTAACTCACTCACACATGCTCAATCCACGATAGGTTCATGAGCGCATTCTTTTACGCAAGTTTGGACAAGCATAACACGTTCAATCAAGACTATGCATGTTCGATGTCCAATCCATGTCAATAGTCAGTGCGCACTGAAAATAAAAGTTTCTCACATTATAGTTGTGTTTGTACTTCTATTTTGGTGAGTTTTGCAAATTGTCGCTTATGTGCACCTTTGTTTTCACGAGTTTCAATTTCATGTTTTCAGTTGCTGCTTTTTATTGCTTTCACTCTAATTTGTGTCGTTTTCATGTCATCTTTCCTATGGCATGTGTTACTTTCATTGTCGTTCACATATCGCAAGAGTTGTTCACACTTTAGCAATTGTCGTCTTTTCACATGTTAGGTATCACACAATGTATGAATGCTTGTTTTGGTGGTTTCAAGAGGTTGTCTCTATGTGAATGAGTTGGTCTAACCATGTAGACACCATTCACACTCATTCCCAAAGTTTTAAGCACTGTCACGCAAGTGTCATCACGATTGTCATAAAGCGTATCTTCAGTGTCAAACTTATCATAACTTATCGTAAAGTTGTCACACAAAGGGAAATGCATTTTTCATGTGTCATGGATGATCTATTTTGTTGTGTCATCAAGTATTCTAAGTGTGTGATCACAGTCGAAGTCTTATCACTGTTCACATCAGTCTTGCCAATCCCACACTTAGCCATTTCTGGAAAGGCTTCACGACCAAGCAACCTAGCTTCACCTAACCTCCCTGAACTGCACACTGCATAGTTTCAGTCCTCTAGCTGTGTCCTTTCCTCATGGCATTGCACAATGCAGAGTTCCTGCCTCCCAGGATTGATACACTACACAGTTTCTATGCTTAAGCCCTAGCCTTGACCTCCAGAATTGCGCAATTCCTTCTCCCAGCCTGGCCTCAACTGCGTACTTTGCAATCTCTAGCCTCGATCTCGTCCCTTGAACTCTTGATATGTGAAATTGCACAGTGGCTCAACCTCCTATGCCTCCCAAAACTGCACAGTGTGTTCATCTGGTGCCCATCCCTCAACCTATCTCATCAGCTTCCAGAACTACACAATTTTCTTCCTCAGCCCATCCTGAAATGTGCACTGCACTATCTCAGGGCTCAAGCCTCAACCCTGAGATCTTGAATTGCACAATCACTTGGGCTCCTCTCTCCTCAAGAATTTCATAATAGGATGATCCAGTTCCCATCCCCTCATCCCATCACACTAAGCTTCCAAATTGTGCAGATTTCTTCCTCAGTCTTGCCTGGGCTACTTACTGCGTAGTCTCAAGGCTCAAGCTTCACCTCTGACTGCCTGAGTTGCACAATTGCGCAATCACTGAGCCTCTTTCCTAGCATGTCATCTATCTCTGACTCAATCAATGGATCAATATGAACCATCTTAGATTAGGATTTTATTAGATTGATATTGTCTTGTCATGAGTGGATTGCAGACATGGGTACTCTATCATGTCATGGCAAGATGATGAAGAAGGATATGGAGAAGGAGGATATGCTAGAAGACATATATAGAGCTGAATAAATAAAATGATCATCAGGTGAGGAGACACAAAAACACTAAACTCTAATAGAAGATGAAGATGAAGATCACATGGAACAATCCTCATCTTCAAGTCATAAGGGGGAAGAAGAAGAAGAACATGTACCATCTTTTCGAGAGGACACAAAGAAAGAAGCAACAAGAAGGAAAACTTGGCACTATCACATCATCATGTAGTTCATGTCATCAGTGTCATGTCATGTCTTGTCACAAGTCATCATATGCCACATCATTATTGTGGATTATGTAATTACCTATTTGAAATGTATTGTAAAGTGGAATTCCAAAGGACACATTTGGAATAGGAAGAGCCATGTAAGTTGAAAAGTCATAGGAAGTCAAACAATCATGAGGGTAGTCAAAGAGTCACAAGGAGGGTGAAGTATCGCCCCTTGGTTATATATAATCACTTTCACCTTGGCTCCTCCTGCAAGGAATTAAATAGATAAGTTAGTCCTTTGATGAGTAAGGAGTGGCTCCAATGCTCCACTATTGGAGCTAGTGGTGTTCATTGTATATATGTGTCTTGGAACTTTTACTTAATATAAGAAGCATTATGGGCTAGCACGCTCTTCATGCATGGATTATGGGTATTTGTAATACTATTCTTTGAATGTTTGTAATTCATGTTTGCTTTCATCTGTGCTCAAGTAGTTTAATGTTTCAGTTATTTTGGTACTTATCATATTGAGAATGTGCTCTAATTGCTATTATTGTTATCACATCCTCGTGGAATATTCCACTGGGTATTAGACAAATCTTCCTTGTGATATTGGTTTTAATGACCGTCACATCTCTGTGGACTATTCCACTTGATGTTGTACAAAACCTTCTTGCTCATGTGTGTCTCTACTATGGTGGTACTACTACCTCTCTCTTAGAGAATCACACTCCACCCCCCTCCATAGTGAAATAATTTTGACACACATGTGATAGGACACTCACTAGGCACACCCCCCTTGCTTTTCGAAGTCTCATTTGCACTCCTCTCTCTTGCTAACAGTTAGAGCAAGGGAATATCTTTAAGAATACATGGCAACAAGGCCGATATTCCAAATGGGGCTCCTACTCCAAAAGGTGTGAGGTCTAATGGGGACTTCACATCGGGGAGACCCCTTGGTTGATGGATTTCTAGCACCATCAACATGTCGTCATGGTCATCGCAAAGTGTATCTTTGATGTTGCACTTGTTGTAAGTTGTCGCATGGAGGGAAGTATGTTGTTCATGTGTTTTGGATGATCTATGTTGTGTCGTCAAACATTCTAAGTGTGTGATCACAGTTAAGTCTTGTTACTGTTCACATCAACTTCATAGATCCCACACTTAGTCAAACATGGAAAACTTCTTGACTGAGCAACCTAGCCTCACCCAACCTTCCTGAACTATGGATTCCAAAGTCTCATCCATCAAGTAGAAACCTTACCTCTTGGCACTATGCAATGTGCATTTCCTGCCTCCCAGAACTGTGCACTATGCATTCATAGTGTTCAAGCCTGACCCCTGAGCTCAAAAATTGTGCAATCTTTTCCTCCAGCTAGGCTTGAACTGCAAATTTCACAGTCTCAGTCCTCAAGCCTAGCCCTTGAGCTCTTGAACTGTACAATTACAAAATTACCTAGAATCCTTGTCCTTCCAGCACTGTGCAGTGGGCAACTTTAGTCATCAAGCCCTCAACCTAGCTCCTTGAGCCCCCCAATTGCGCAATATTCAAGCCCAGTCTAGCTTGAAATTCAAATTTCACAATCTCAAGGCTCAAACCTAACCCTTGTTTGCCTAAGTTGTGCAATTGCACAGTTATCGAGCCTCTCCCTTAGCCTACCACTTGGTTCTGACTCAATCACTAGATCATCATGCAACATCTTAGACTAGGGGTTTATTGAACTAATGTCATCTTGTCATGAGTGAATTACAAGTGCAGGTACTCTATCATATTATGATAGGACAATGATGAAGGAGATGGAGAAGTAGAGCATGCTAGAAGACACCTAAGGAGCTGAGTAGATAACATGATCATCAAGAAAGAAGACAAAGGAACACTAGATTATAATAGAAAATGGAAGATCAAGACCACATGGAAGACTCATTAACTTCAATTCATAAGGAGGAGGAAGAACAACATGCACCACCTTTTCAAGAAGACACAAAGAAAGCAACAACAAAAGTGACTCAAAATTGCCATGTCATCAGTGTCGTTTCATGAGCCATGGTGTTCCACATCATTCATGGATTATGCAATTATATATTACAAAATGTAATGTAAAGTGAAAGTCCAAGAGTCATCTATGTAATGTGAAAAGTCATGTAGGAAGTCAAAAAGTCATGAGAAGTCAAACAATCATGAGGGTAGTCCAAGAGTCACAAGGGAGGTGAAGGATCACCTCATTTGTTATATATAAACCCCCATTGTACAATAAAAGGAATTTTCACCTTGGTTTCTCCCATAAGGCATCAAAGATACAAAGTCAATACTTTTGGGGAGAAAGTGGTGGCTCCAACGCTCCACTATTGGAGCTAGTGATGTTCGTTGTATTCATGTATCTTGGGACTTTTACTTAATACTTGAAGCCTAATGGCCAACAATTTTTCATGCATTGATTATGAATATTTGTAAGACTGTTATGTGAATGTTTATGATTCATGTTTGTTTTCACCTGCACTAGAGTAATTGAACTATTTTAGTTATTTTAGTGCTTATCTAATTGAAAATGTGTTGTAATGGTTGTAACAATCGTCGCATCTATGTGGAATATTCTACTTGATGTTAGGCGATTCTCTTTTTATTTATGTGCACCTCTACTAGGGTGGTACTATTACCTCTCTTTTAGAGGCTCACCTTTCCTCCCTCTGTAGTAGAAGAACCTTGATACACCTACAACTGAACATTCACCGGGCACACTTACTTGCTTTTCACAAAGGAACATGCATGCTTCTCTCGCTTGATGACAGCTAAAGCCAAAGCAAATCTATAAGAATATACAGAAACTGGGCTGATACTCCAAACGTGACTCCTATTTCAAATAGTGTGAGGTCTACCTGGGACTTCTTATCCGGGAGACCCCTTGGTTGATGGATTTCCAACAGCGTCAACAAATGGCTCTAGAAGGAGGGTTAGATGAGAAGTTGTGCCTGTTGAGTCTGTTTTGAATATATTATCTTAAATGGCTCATGATGAAATCATACTCCCGAGGTGTTTTTCTAACCTATCCCTTAGTAAAATTTTAATCCCCGATGAGCCTCTTTATCACTTGTCTCAATTAAAGTTTGATGGTGAGGATGGAACATCCATAATCAAGAATATCTATGATTTTCTTAAATTTTGTGAATATTTTGAAATTGATGATGAAGATTTTGCATGTGTCGCTTTCTTCCTCACTCTCGAAGTTATTGTTAATTGATGGTGTCATACCTTACGATATGCTTCCATCCATTATTTTCTTCATTTCCTCAAGGATCTTCATCAATCCTTTGATAGGTATGATTACCAATATGTTTATAAAAGAATCAATCAACTTATAATGGAACCTAATGAAACAATTGATGATTTTTCTAAGAGATTCCTTCACTTGTGTTATGAGTTTCCCCAAGAAGACATGTATTGGGATTTCTTAAAGCTAAAGTTTGAGCATTTGTTTCATATATCTTTTCACGAAGAATCCAAACCACTTGATGTTTTTTACTTCCCCACTCTTGTAAATCATGAGACACCCCTAATTTCAGAGGAGGAGCATATTATTACTTTTGTTCCTTGTCCTCCTCCTTTTTTGGTTCTGATGAGGGTGCCTCCTTGCGATGATAATAAAGTTGGGAAATTTGCAAATCTGATTCCAAATCCATCTGATCATCCTCCTTCTTCTTTTAATGATTCAGATCCCAAGGAGCAAATCTCATAATGGTCATGAATCTTATGGTGAAGACTAATCTCTACATTCCTCAAGATTATATGATTACTCATAATTTAAATCTTGAATAACTTTGGATACCTGTCATCCTCTACCATATCTTTCTCATGACCTCTTGTCCCTTGATCTACCTAATAAATCTCTTCCAAATCCAAGTAGTGAATAGGTGCAAGGTAGCCACATTCCACAGGTCGAGGAGTAGCAAGGTGAAGATTATTCAAATCTTTCTTCCCCTTTTCAAAATTCCCTATGCGAATATGGTGATTCCTCACTCTTGGTTGATAATGAATTGAGTAATCTCGATCGTCAACCAAATGAAATCAATTCTCCTAATCAATATGAAGTCTTGGGAAATAATCAGTTTGATGAGGATGAATCTGCTGATATATATGATGATGAATACCCAAGTGCATCAACTGATATTTCAATTTCTCAAGAAGATATTGTAGATCTAGATCTTAAATATGCTTCGGTCAAATAAAATTTTCTTATGAACACTTCTTCCTCATCACCTCCCTATCCATTCTGCTCTATGGTTTACAATGCATCAACTTGCAATGGAGACTCTCCATGCTCTTCAAGTTTGTTATTCCATAAGTTGAATCTTGAAATAACACATGATAGTGAGAATATCCATGATGAAGAAGAAAGCGCTGAAATTATAAAGCATCCATTCCATCACTTATCATCTCTTGTTTTGTATGGGGGCAACTCTTCAAATCAGTATGATCATGAGATTTTTCCAATTCATACATATTCATACTTGAGATAAGAGGAATATTATGACTTGAGTAATTTATTTGTTGAATTTGAAAAATCTAATCAAATCAGTGATGTAGATAACTACCATCTAGATAAGGGTGATCCTATTAACTTAATCGATAATAGCTATCCACATGCAATTTTCGATTTGACTCAGTTTATAAAATGTTCGTATCTATCTTTTCAAAGTTTTGGAATTTGTCGGGAAGTCGAGGCACTTCAACTCTCATTGATGGTTATGTCAGGTTCTGGAAATCCTGGTAAAATTCTTGAACCATGTCAGATCTAGATTTTCTAGCAAAATTATTTCACTAGATGCAAACTCATTCTTGATGTATTTTGGTATTTCTCGTTACAATTTTCCCATTTCTTGAGATCAAGTTTATGATCATACTACTGTGGTGAATTCATCCCCATGCAAATCTCTTGTATCTAATTTGAGTTTGGAGTGTATACCTTTCGTGAATGTGCAGAATTGGAATCAGATCAATTTGAAGATTACATTCGGTCGAATAATTCATATTTGTCAAGTGCTATGGTGAATAATCAACTCCTAGTCTCTATTTTGAATGTCTTGATGACACTAGAAATCCTCTTGAGTGTTAGCAAGTGCTTGAGTTATTTGTTGAATCAAGTTCATCTTTTTCATACATTACACCCTAACTGGTTTTGTATATTTGCTATACTAGAATTCCACTTTAATTCTTTCGATGATTACGATGCTTGTGTAGTTTTCCATCAGTTACAAGAAGATGATTTGTCACATTCGACATGCGATGAAGTTGGTTTTATTGTTCATAGCATTCACGAAACTATTAAAACTGATGCATCCTTCTTAATTACAAGCTGGGAATCTGATGCTTTAATCAACCCATTTGATCATGATTATGTCTCTGATGACTGTCATTCACCTTACCATTTTCCCATCAATACATCCAATGATAGTTGTTTTACATCCTTTGATCTTTACAGTTTAACATCTCACTATTCGAATACTAGCCAAGCAATTACGGCACTTCAACCTTTGTTGATGGTTATGTCAGGTCCTCACTGTCTTGACATGCCGACTGAATATGATCAGCTCCATTTTCCCTCACAACATTCTCATCCCGACCTTGTGTTTCTAATTGAAAATTCATCCTTTCAAGTATTTTTGGGTTTTGAAGAGAATTGTTTTGAATTTCACGATCCAATCTATGATTGCTTGGAAGAATCTTACTTAGCAAGCCCTTTGTGAATTTTCAGTATTTTCTCATTCTTGCTAAGAAGGATGGCACATATGAAGGTGCATTAACAAGGAGCTTTATAGGTTTGCATGTTTTTAATTCTCATTGAAAATGTAAGATCACAAGTTGGATAGAAGTAGTGACTATGACACATCTTTCCGCTGACAGAAAAACCTTCAATTTGTTGTGAAAAATATTCAAGCTCTTATCTTTTCTATTTCACATTACTTTATATCAGTTTTAATCGATCATATCTTTGTGTATGTAGGTTGAGAACAACTAAGGTGGCTACATTGAAAATTTCATTATATGTGATCCCGACCTTCTAGCTGGATAGGTTAGGATAGGTATAGTTTCATATTAGTTTACCTGCACATTCATCCTGCATTCATTTTCTATAGTTTGTCTTGTGTTTTGTCATTTTGGTTACCCATCATCTTTTTGGTTAGTCTCTTTTTTGTCCTCCTAGTTTTGTTTCCTTGTTGTGCTTTATCTTTTGTGTTTTGTCTAATGAGGCTTTGCATAAAGGGTGTCATATTTGGGCTCGAAAGGCAGTGTGGCAAAATAAAAAAGGACTTTGTGACACTACAACATTTGGCTAACTCTATGTCCTTCTTCCTTGTCTTGGCTACACCTTTTGGTTGATTATTTTCCGACGAAATATACAATCCTTGCGTAAGGAAAGCCTTGTGTCGTGATCTGCATGTCTATTATGGAAAAATCATGCCTACACTCGGGTCTTTATGTTTTAGTGTATTTAGGCTGATCCAATCAAGTAGAGAAGGACAAGGGGAAACTCTAAACGAGCAAACCAATATCAGAGGTCTTATATATGCTTCTCTGAAGTGACAACCTCTTATGTTCTTAATAAGTCAGGATCCTCCCACCCATGAAATAAATAAGTGTCGATGCATAATCCTATATAAAATAAATAAATAAAGGTGAAAGAAGAGAAAGGATTCCCACATAGAGAGGTGAAGCAAGCAACTTTGTCGGGGTACTTTCCAGGCTTGTTGGCAACATAACATTGTTTATATCCCTGAAGTGACTCTGTTAGGGTACTGTTTAGGCTTCTAGTAGTGGAGCAACACTAGATATGAAAAACTACACTTTGAAAATCTAAAGCTCATAACCTTCATTACCAAGCCAAATAAGATTTCTACCAGTGTATAGACAAGTGTTGTCGCTGCGACAAACACCCTCCAAAATTTTGCTTACACTTGAATTTTGGAGCCTACTGTGGATCTTGCGATCAATTGTTCTGTGGTCACTTCTTGATTTGTCAAAGTCATTTGCTCATACATGCTCAATTTGTAATGAGTTCATAAGCGCATTCTTTCATGCAAGCTTGAACGAGAATATCACAATCCATCAAGACAATGTCAGTGCAATGTTCAACCAATGTCAACAGTCAGTGTATATTGTCATTGACAGACCCTCACTTTTGGTTGCGTTTGTACTTCTATTTTGGTGAGTTTTTTAAACTGTCACTTTTTCACATCTTTGCTTTCGTGAGTGTCATTTGCATGCTTTCAACTATCGCTTTCTCTTGATTTCACTTTAATTAGTGTGGTTTTCATGTTATCTTCACTCTGGCATGTGTCATTTTCACTATTGTTCACATATCGTAAGTGTCGTTCCCACTTTTCTCTTCATTTAGTAAATGTCATATTTTAGAATGTGGAGTGTTGCTCAACATATGAAAGCTAGCCTTGGTGGTTCCAAGGGGTAACCTTCGTGTAAATGAGTTGGTCTTACCATGTAAACATGTATCACACTCATTTCTAAAGTTTCAAGCACTGTCACACAAATGTCGTCATAGTTGTCGTAAAGTGTATCTTTGATGTCACACTTGGTGTAAGTCATCACAAAGTTGTCGCATTGAGGGAAGTATGTTGTTCATGTGTTTTGGGTGATCTATCTTGTGTCATCAAGCGTTATAAGTGCCTGATCAGAATTAAGTCTTGTTACTGTTCACATTAGCTTAATAGATCCCACACTTAGTCAAATATGGAAAACTTATTGACCGGGCAACCTAGCCTCACCCAACCTTCCTGAACTGCCCATTGCACAACCTCAACCCTCAAGCAGCAAACCTACCTCTTGACATTGCGCAATGCATAGTTCCTACCTCCTAGAACTGTGCATTATGTAGTTTAAGTGCTCAATCTTGGCCCTTGAGCTCCAAAACTACATAATCTTTCCCTCTAGCTAGGCTTAAAATTCAGACTGCGCAGTCTTAGTCTTCAAGCCCAAACCCTTGAGCTCCTGAACTGTGCAACTGCACAATCACCTGACCTCCCTATCCTTCTAGTACTGCGTGGTGGGCAACTTCAATCATCAAGCCCTCATCCTGGCTCCTTGATATCCTCAACTGCGCAATCTTCAAGCCCAGTTCAGCCTGAACTGCGCGTTACGTAGTCTCAAGGTTCATACTTGACCCTTGACTGCTTGAGCCATGTAATTGCATAGTTACTGAGCCTCTCCCTCATCCTGCCACCCAGTTCTAGCTCAGTCAATGGATCATCATGTAACATCTTAGACTAGGGGTTTAAACATAGTTACTGATCAAACGGGAACTATTACCTCAAAACAGGTACTCAAGCCCACAAACCCCAAAAAAATGAAAAAATAAATCGAAAATAAAAAATATTGATTTTGCATCACCATTTTATTCAGAGTAAATTTTCAATATTTTTTTTAAAATAATAGTAAAAAACAATAAAAGCCATTTTGTTTAGTGCAAAAAACAACTTGAAATCGAAAAGTGTTGATGCCGAAATAACGTCTTTTTTTAGGTACATTTTCAACATTTTTTAATAATGACATTAAAAATAAAATATCATGACTTTGAAAAACTTTAAATTTTCAACGATTTTCAAGCATGATATTAAAGACAAAATATCACGTCTTTGAAAAACCTTAAAATTTCAATTTTAAGCATGACATTAAATTTAAAAGATCACTTCTTTGAAAAACCTTAAAATTCCAACAATTTTGAGGCATGGTGCTAAGAAAAAAATAGTTATAACTATTTTAAACCATAGAATTAAATATCACAACTTAGTAAAACATTTAAATTTTGACAATTTTTCAACCATAGAATTAAAACCAAAGATTATGACTACAAACAATCTTAAGTTTTCAAAATATTTCAAGCATGACATTATAGAAAAAATTTATGACTAAAAAAGTTTAAAAAATGAACACGTGAATGAAAGAGTTATTATACCAAGAATAATTTTTTTAAATGCTAAATGTATAACGATTTTAAAATCTTAACCTAAAACAGCTTGATACATTGCAAAAATAAAATAAAATTCAATTATGAAATTGACACGAAGTGTAGGTTAACTCAACCCATCGTAATGAAAAATTAAAGACCGACCATGAAATTGACACATTGTAGGGGCACACTCGATTCATTATAATGGAAAATTTAAAATCAACTATCAAATTGCACATAATGAGATCGGGTTGCCAGACAAGCATCGACACAGACCCTACAATATCAATAATATATATATATATATATATATATACATAAATATATATATATATATATATATATATATAATATAAATATATATATATATATATATTGATATATATATATATATATGAAAACAAAATTTAAATATTGAAAAAAATAAAAACAATAAAATAAAAGTAATAACAAGTAATAAAACATTAAAACATGACAAACAAAATCAAGTATAAAAAAATATATAGAAAGGACAAAAAAACAACTATAGAATGTAAAAAAAAATTAACACCATACCATGAAAAAAAAAGAGTAAGAGTAAAATAAAATAAAAACCAAATAAAAAATAAAATAAAAGAGTTACAAAAATAAAATAAAAATTATAATAATAATAAAAAATTAAAAAACTAAAAGAAAAAAAATTCCTGGCCACCTTGAGGCCCAGCGGACCAGTGGTGGCAAGGGGACGATTCATGATAAAAAATAAATCAAATATAAAAAATATATTAAAAAAGATTAAAAAAAGAAAACCAAAAACGTATAAAAAAGACCAAAATTAACTTGTAAAAAATAAATACAATTTTTTATGTTAATTTTTTTTTTACAAAAAAAAGGTTAAAAAAAATTGAAGTGCCAAAAATCAAGTGATTTTTGCTACCTTAAAAAAATGGGTACTAGGTAATTTTCTCATTTGATTGGTAACTATGTTTTTATTATACTTTTATCATCTTGTCATGAGTGAATTACAGATGTAGGTACTCTATCATACTATGACATGATGATGATGAAGCAGATGAAGGAGACCATGCTGGAATACACCTAAGGAGTTGAGGAGATAAGATCATCACCAAGAAAGAAGATAAAGGAACATTGAATTATAACAGAATATGGAATATTAAGATCACTTAGAAGAATCCTTATCTTCAAGTCATAAGGAGGAGGAAGAAGAAGAACATGCACCACCTTTTCAAGAAGAGACAAAGAAAGCAACAACAAAAAGTGACTCGACATTGTCATGTCATCGTGCAATACATGTCATTAGTGTCGTGTCATGAGCCATCATGTGCCAAATCATTCGTGGATTATGTAATTCTACATTGGAAAATGTAATGTAAAGTGGAAGTCCAAGAGTCATCTATGTAATGTGAAAAGTCATGTAAGAATTCGAAAAGTCATGAGAAGTCGAACAATCATGAGGGTAGTCCAAGAGTCACAAGGAAGGTGAAGGATCACCCCATTTGTTATATATACACCCTCATTGTATAAGAAAAGGACTTCTCACCTTGGCTTTTCATGTAAGGCATCAAAGAGATAGAGTCAGTACTTTTGGGGAGCAAGTTGTGGCTCCAACACTCCACTATTGGAGCTAATGATGTTCATCATATTCATGTATTTTGGGACTTTTACTTAATACTTGAAGCCTAATGGGTAGCATGTTTTCATGCATCGATTGTGAATATTTGTAAGATTGTTCTGTGAATGTTTATAGTTCACGTTTGCTTTCACTTGTACTAAAGTGGTTGAACTATTTTGGTTATTTTAGTGCTTATCTAATTGAAAATGTGGTGTAATGGTTGTAACAACTGTCACATCTATGTGGACTATTCTTCTTGATTTTAGGAAATTTTATTTTCACTTGTGTGCGCCTATACTAGGGTGGTATTATTACCTCTCTCTTAGAGGCTCACCTTTCCTATCTCTGCAGTAGAAGAACCTTGATACACTTGCAATTGGACATTCACCAGGCACACTTACTTGCTTTTCACAGAGGCACATACACACTGCTCTCTCTTGGTGATAGCTAAAGCCAAGGCAAATCTATAAGTATATATGGCAATTGGGCTGATACTCCAGATGGGGCTCCTATTCCAAATGGTGTGAGGTCTAATTGGGACTTTACTTTGGGGAGACCCCCTTGGTTTGCAGATTTCCAGCACGGTCAACATATACATACCTCAAGATTACACACCATAAACTTTTTTATTGAAAGAATAATGTTTCATTGTGCTTGTTGCTCTTCTTGCAAATTGAAGACATATTGTTACATGAATAAAACATAAAGAGAAATAACAATACTGACTTGATTTTGATGAGGATTTCAAGTTGGTCTAATTTCTATTGACAATAGTAGAGGCTTCCAAGAATCAACTGCTATAGGTATTCAAATATACTACTCCTCACACTGATATAGATTGCTTCTTTAAGAGATAGTACAATTGCTCAACGATAAAACTTTCTTCAATATTGATAGACACCTATTTTTCAAGGAATGTAGAGCTTGATCCTTTTCAATGTTCCAGAAATTGCAATATTGATGGACTTCAAACGACTGAGTTTATGTTTCACTAAATTAGACTTCAAAACAAGTCTTATTATGCCAAGCATTGTGATTCTTCTAAGTCGGATTTTTTTGTCATTAATAGAGCTTGGATATTATATATATATGTGTGTGTGCCCAGGTCCATTTTTAATTCAAACCACAAAATGATGACTTCCTTAGCTGGTAAACAAGAATTGAATATCGATTTTCGAGATTTTGTCTTGATCCTTTCTCCAATTAGACTCTTCACTGGATTTAAGGACTATCTCTAGTCCTCCTTAACTCAGAATTCAGTCACTTCTACAACTATGCACAAAGAACCCTTGTAACTTCAAGTTCCTAAGGTAAATTCATACCTTCAATTTTATACAACAAGAGGACACAATATGTAGGCACTTAGCCAAGGAAAAACCCCTCTTCTTGGGGAAAACCCAAAAAGTCTTCTTATCTTCTTTAGAATCAAATCAAATGAGACATCTTAGACCTTTTGACCAAGACACAACTTCCTCCATCCCACCAAGTCAACCTTCCATGTAAATAAGTCAAACATTAGTAAAAAACATAAGTCATGGGATCTCGGTCCTCTCTTTAGCATTTGAAATCTTGGACTGCACCTTTCTTGCACCTCCGTTCCCCTACTACAAAGCTTCTTGCACATGTGAGCTAAAAACACAAGAGAAGAGGCCTTAGCCTGGATGCCTTCTTTCTTTGTTAGAGTTACCTTGCTTAAAAAAACCCTTCCACGACTCTTTATTTACCTTCACACCTCCTTATAAATTGCAGAATGAATTTTTGATGATCAAATGATTAAATAGGTCGAGTGGCCTTGCTAATATATAAACTTTAAGTGGGACAAAATTCCTTCATTGAGGCAAACTTGGTAGGAGGCTAGGATGACTTAATGGAGGAGGGACATGACACAATTTTTGACATAAAATATTTTTCTTTCTTCACATAAATATCCCAATAAGTGTCTGAAATATAATGACTTAGACTTTGTCTCAAGGCACAAACCCTAGAGCACTCAATGGGTGATTTTGACCTAGAAACAAAATAAATAATCATGAAACCCATACTCATAAATAATTTTTTTTTTAAATAATTTTCCTTTTCTTATCATGACTCAAATACAATTATGAATGTTGATAGTAGTTACGTTGTTCAACATATTCATGGAAAATCTAGCACTTAAATAAAGGTTTCTCATAGTAAAGAGGTTGGATATGTTTCCATTCTGCCCATGTCAAAATAATCTCAAAGGGGATACCTTTCTCAAGGTCCACTTCTACGCATATTTTGGCACATACATATTGTTCGCCTTTTGGTTCCGCGTGATCTAGAAACCTTCCTACACCATTTATAATGGCCTTCAAGCATTCATTGATCCAACAGGATGATGAGGGAAAGTAAGGAATCTTAACCTAGATAGAAATGACAATAGGAATATCCTAGTCCAGATTGAAGTCTAGGTACTAGGCATTTAGATACATTCCACTTGATCCAAAAAAATATGACCCATTCTGAAACACAATATCTCTATCCTCCTTTTACTCTAAGAGAAAGACAAAAAAACCATTTCCCACTGCAAATACACCTAGGTTTCCTTTAATCATGGATTAAAAGGCTTTCTCAGCCCATTATTCGATGGACTCTGGTAAGGGCCACATGCCCATGAATTTCCCAAGCAAGGCTTGTCAGAGAAAGTCAAAGAGGTCTTTTGAAATCTCAGAGGTTAAGCGACCAACAAAATATTCTCAGCCTTTGTAACAAATTTCTTTCAATGCTCCTTTGGCCTGGGATTTGTTTTAAGCATTAAAACCAGAGCATGAAAAGTGACGTCCTTGTCGCCGGGGGGAGGGGCCCCTGTCGAGCCCGAAGCCATTGAGAATCAACGAGGAAGACGCTAATAGAGAAAAAGGTTAGGTGTTGTGATGCATTGATTGAAAAATGAGGTACAACTAAATATTAATAAACTTGTCACTTTGGTTGTACCACATAATTTCAAAGTAAGCAAAATCACATATTGGATTAAATTTACAACCTAAACTAAAGGTAGCATGCAAAATGTTTAGTAAGCTAACAATTTTAATATATTAATGGATGTACCCATTCCTTGATTGATGTAATATCACATTGTCTAAATTTTATATTTTGTATTTCTCCATTTTTTAATCTAGTTAACCTTTTTTAATTAAAACAAAATAAATTACAATAAAGAGGATCATTGAAAGTTGTCCAATGCTTAACTAGAATTCTATGTAAATATTATTTAGTGATATTGAAATGGTATGATACGAATTCTTATTTCTACATGATCCAGAATATGCATTGGAAAATTAAATTGAAAGCTCAACACATGATTGGAATTTTAATTACACGTTAAAAATAAAACTAGAAGTTATATCATCTTAATGAAACACTCATGGTATGACCTATGTAATGTGTTGCAAGTAATGAAGAATGGAGGGAGGAAAACTACTAAGCAAAATCATTGATATTCAAAAGGGTCCTTTCACCATTGGGCTACTGGCTTAGAAACATCTATCTAATTAATGGCCTCCAAACATCCCCTTCGAGAGATAAGAACCGACATAGCTCAATCATGGAAATTGGACTACATCTCTACAAGGTCAAAGATGTTTAGACTTTGTAAAAAACTACAAAATATAAAACCTAGACTAAAACCATAGAAAAAGGAAGTCTACAAAAGCATATTTCAAGAAGAGAAAGAGTTGGAAGATGAAGTGTCTAATATCATATATAATATCAAAACAGAAGGACATTCCTAGGATATATCCTGATAGGAATCACAATAGTTGACTAGGTTATTCAAGACTTACGATGAAGGCAAAAAAAATTAGAGAAAACAGTGGATTTGCTAAATGAGAAAGACAGGAATATAAAGTTTCAAGCCTAGTTAATAAACCTAAATTAAAGCCTCCAATTTGAATAACAACTCAACCTAATATGATTTTCCCTAGGTTGAAATTTGACCTCCTAGAAATAGTTTAGAACCCCATAAATTCAACTTCCCAGTAAGAACAGAAATTCAGGCTGCCCAAAATGTGTTGCCTAGAAAATTGTCCAGAAACACACGTGCAAGCTAAAAGTGAGAGAGATATAGATATATGCTAAAGATGATTTTTTTCCTTCTTGCCCTTCCTCATCCTTCTTCTCCTTCACTTGGATGCCTAAAAACTTTCTTTCTTTTGTGAGGTCGAATAATACCTTTGTGAAGGAGGTTGAATGCCTTTATATAGTGCTCTTCCTTCTCCAATGGGTGTGTCTCTTCAGTGGGGCCGAATTGACTTGAGGGAGGGTCGACTTAATAGATTTTTTCTTAGTTTTTGACATGTTCATTTAGATTTTATGACTCACAACACACCATATGGTTGTCTTGCATAGTAAATTTTCGAAATCCTTCCCTACTTGCATATATACACAACAAGGTCTTTCTCTTGATGTACAATCTTCAAAATAGGTGCACTAATGAGGAGAATTTTAAATTGGTGACAACCTTTCACACATTCATGGGACCACTCAAACTGCTTCCATTATTTTGTGAAGAATTTATTGATTGTGCAATCTTGAAGAATCCCTCAATGTATATTTGATAATAATTGAAAATATCCATGAAAGATCTCATGTCAATAACATTATTTGTAGTGGGCCATTTCTCTATGGCCTCAATATTTTGTAGATCCATACATAGTCCTTCTGAGATAATGTGAACCAAAAAATGAATATGTTTTTCATATATCTTACATTTGTTGAGTTTTGCATACAACTTGTGTTCTCTTAACACTTGCAATTCCATTCACAAATGGTCCTCGTACTCTTCTTCAATTTTTGAAAACATCAATGTATCGTCAAGAAAGACAAGGATAAACTTGTCCAAGTATTTACTAAATATGTTATTTACGAAGCACACAAATATAGTTGGTGCATATTCCAGTCATTAACACAACTACAATTTCATCATGACCATACCTTTTTCTAAAGGTTGTTTTATGAATGGTGTCTTCATTAATTATGACTTGATTATATCTCTTCTCATTTGATCAAATAAGACATCAGTTGAAGGCAAAAAATACTTATTTTTAACGATTACTTTATTCAATTTTATATAGTTAATACATGGCCTAAGAGTTCCACTTTTGTTTTTAACAAATAGGACAAGTGATCCCCTTGATGAAACATAGCGGCAAATGCATTATTTTTATAGTAATTCTTGCAATTGATTTTTCAACAACATTAGTTCTATAATATTCATTATAAAGGAAGCCTTAGATACTAGTATAATCCCTAACACAAGGATTCTTGAAAATACAATATCACATTCTTGAGGTAGTCTTGGTAACTCATCGAGGAATACATATTTGAATTCTTGTAACATAGGATAATACTTAGGATTTGGAACATTATCCTCTATAAGTTCCTATTACCCACCATCTTGATGGGTAACGTAGGCGGTTATCATGTAAAATTATTTTGAAAATATTTGAGATTTGCTCAAATACCATTTTCCATAGGATGGTCATAGTGCCATGTGATTCTCATAAGAAAAATATGCATCACTAAATATTTTACATGAAGTTGGGATGCTTGAAAGGGGACAAAGATTTGAGACCTATTACATATCATTGGGTAGAATATTTAGGATATGAAGCTACACAAACATATGGAATTATGTGTAAATTTTGGATGAGTCTTTGAATTTGGCCCTTTATTTAGGGAAGAAAATTCATTTACACACATGTATCTATGAAAATTTGTACGACTTGATCTGGAAATAGAAAGAAGAGAGAATTATTTTTGAGGTATTAGACATTCTAGGTAAGTTATTTTCAATCTTTGATGGATTGAATAAATAAGTTAATGGAGTTGAAAGCTATAGGTTTCCATGATTACCACTCATATTATATCTTGCATATGTTGAGTTAGTGAATTAGAAAGGTGAGTTAAAACAAGGCCCAAAATATTCTTTCATGACAAATAATACATATAATAAGATTTATCACCTAGTCCAAAAGGGTGGATAATTTAGAGAGACCTGGCATCACTTATCTGCACAAGAAATATCCTCATTTTTAGATGTCAAAGTTTCAAAGAAAGGTTTGATCTGTTACATGTTTGAACAAAATAGAGAAGCTTCATTACAGTTTAGAGGAAGCATGTTTACCATAGACCTATGAGATTATATGAGTTAAATAGATTTCATAATATCCCAATACGCTAGAAGTTTAAAGAGAAGATAAGCAGAGGTAACAATATTATATAGGCTTAGAGGTTTTCCTAACTAGATCCAACTTGTAAGAAGTTAAATTTGTGATGTTTGTAAGAGTAACATGGTGAGCCAACAAAACTATATTAACTAGGTTGATCTACCATGGCGGTTTTGAATTAACAATGATGTTGAGCTGACCATAAACTTGGCTAAAATGATAATTTGAATTTGTAAGGCACATATGGAATGAACGAAATGAATAAAGAGGATGGGTTCTGTTTGCATGACTTGGGGAGATCTTACACCTTAAAGGGCTACATTTTGTATCTCAATGGTCACTTTCCCACACATGAAAAAGGTTCAAAGTGTCAGTTTCATATTTAATGGAGAAAAAAACCCTACTGAGAGGACTATTCTCTATTCGGGGGGGTTTCCATATAAATCTTTGTGGGGTGGATTGTATTGGAATACTGGAGATTCTAATTTCCGAAGGATGGGATCACATGACATATGCCATGATGCACCACTTAAGGGCTTATTGGAGGCTTCTACAACATCTTATGAGTTTATTTTCTATCATTATAGAATAATTTATACCCTTCAGAGGGCATGTGTTCCACTTTTAGGGTCAGATGGATAGTTTTGGAGACTTCTTGGAAGCTACATTGTTGAAGTGCCTTTGGAGGATAGACACCACATCCATAAGCCCCTTGTACCCTCGATTTATGAAGGAGGGTAATGTTTGAGATACCATGCCCCTTGGATTCTGTACAAGTGGCATGAAAATCACGTATCTTGTGTATTTGGAATTATTAATAGTGGAGAGGGCTTCTTTCCCCTCTGGATAATTTAGGGGGTTTTAGTTTACAAAATACTATTTATTATAATATGATTCAAGGTACATTCCTATAAATAGAGATAACTCTCACCTCTTTTTCTCATGGAGTTTTAAGAGAGAAAGGGCACATAACTAGTTTGAAATTTTCTAAATTTTCATCTCACAAATTGGCTGTGGATATCTCACGTTGCATGAACTTCTTGGAGTAGAATATTGGATGTGGAATGTTCCCTTCTTGTGATAAATGGTCTGAGGGTTTTGATGGAATGTTTTTCTCATGAAGTAAATTATTATATATTTTTTTTGCTTATGCTATGACTGATGAATGCTATCTTGGTTTTCATGGTCAAAGGGTAGAATTAGTAAAATGTTGTAATATCCCTTATATATTTTTTTGCTATAATATCAATGGTTTTTAATTAAAAAAATTGTGGCATGAAAATTATACCTCAAATCTCCATAGAACCATACAAATTTCACAAATGGAAAATACTAGCAATGGAGAAAAATATGCAAACCTAGAAAATGTTGCAATTCCAATACTAGTTTATGAAGGGGTTCTTGGAGGAATTTTATATGAAATTTTGAAATTGGACCTGGAAATTAAAATTTAGAAGGATGCTTACCCAAAAAATTGAATCAACTCATCCCTTCTTCTAAGAAATTATCCACTTAATATAGACCAAAAACTCAACTTATTCATTGTAGCCCAAAGAAACAACTCAACCTCTGATTTGGCTTCCTTAACCCAACAATTTACTCACCAATTGGCTCAGAAAGTTGATGGCTTAGAAATTCAAATCCCAATCTACCTGGAAATGTGGTCCCTAAGAAAGATAATTTTTCCCTTAAGAAATGACAAAATCCATCCCCTAGAATAGGAAACTCGGATCTATCAATTAACCAACTTGACCTTAATGAAAACCCTCACAAAATCGGCCTTTATAAACCACAATTTTGACTTACAAATATAAGACAACTAAACTCTTGAAAATTAGGGTTTTTGACCCACAAATATGACCCGCAACTCAAGGAATTGAGCTCCAATATAGATTAACTCTAATGCTAGAAGAATTATAAAATTAGCTTCACTAAATGGTAAAAATTGTGCCAGAAAAACCCTCGGGTTTGGCCTTATGAATTGTATGATTCAAACCCCTGAAATTTGGCCTCAACGAGTAAGGTAGAACTCATCTTCTACATAATTTGACTCAGCCACTGCAAGAGCAATGAAAATTTGGCTTCCACGACTGGGTAATTTCTTATAAGGGAAATCCCTTGAATTTGCCTGAATTTAACCCTACTATTTTCACAATTTTCGATGCCTACTTCTCTGTTTAATCATCCCAATATATTTATGATTTCAGCCTAGAGAAACCATAACAAATTAAGAAAATTGATTTTAGTGAATCAAGATATTTATTCTAAATATCAAGAACAAGTACTCGAATCCCCTTTGTTCCTCTGCTCAGTGGCCCTGCAGCCTTGATTGCCCTACCCATTGCTATACACCTAATGTCTTAGAGGCCTATGCCTGTTAGCCTTTTCTCATTTTGGCCTTTTATTTTCGTAGGCTTCTCCCCCCTTGTTGAAGGAAATGTAACTAGGTTCGGTCCTCATAAATGTACTTTTGATATTTGTATTTATTCAAGAAAAGAATTTTTTTTTTTAATATATGTCAATGAGTTTCTTGCTCATTGAAATAGGTCTAGCACATGATTAAGTGCTATAGGTAAGTCAAATAGTCAAAATAAAATGTTGAAGACCTTAAGGACATCTTGCACTATGAATATAAATCAAAGAATACTCCTCCAAGCGAAGTCAAGTCTCCTCCAAGACAGAGGCACCATCAAAGAGTCTCCTCCAAGCATGTGACACCACCAAAGAAGCCATCCGAAGTAAGATAGCAAGTTGGCCTTCTAGTAGGCCTAAAAGGAGGGATAATCCTCTATATATAGAGGTTGTCTACTCCACTATAACACACTCATATAGCTCCGAAATCAACGAAGTTAAGGAGACAAGAAAAGAACGAAAAAGGACAAAGTCAAGGAGCCTCTAGTGCTGTGAAGTAAATGGAAGAATAAGCAAAGGTTGGAGGCTGGTTTCCAGAGAAAATACAGTCACACGTGCGAGGAAGAAGAAGGTTGCATGTAGTTATAACAATTGAGACTCACAACCAAACATATCTCATCGTTTGGGCTAGATACATAGACCTAAAGGGTCTCCCACTCAAGCGAAGTAGCAAGGAAGAAAAGTGAAGGTAATAGGGTTGTTCTAAATCCTATTACAGTCACATGCGCAAGGAGAAGGAGGCTATCTCTGCTGTCATAACAACCCTCCCATTACAACCATACAAGTTTTCTGGTTGGTGAAGAGAAGGAAGGGATCGTCATAAGGAAAGGGTCTCATCAAAGGTATCTCTTCTAGAGAAAGTACAACACGATCTAACAATAGTTGGAAGAAAGACGAAGTGTCAGAAAATGAATTGCTAGAAGAAGGAAGTGTCGGGAACGAAGTGCAAAAAGGAGGAAGGACTTGACTTGTGCTTGGAGGACATTATATTCAAGGGTCTAGGTTTTGGCATTGATAAATAAGAAGCTTCAAGAAACTTACTAAAGGGTTTTCCTCTCAAGAGAAGAGAGGTTTTGGCCTTGATAGAGAAGCACCATCTTGTGTTCTTGTTCTTATGTTTTTGGTAGCAGTTTGATGAAGTACACACACATGAATCAACAAGAAGAAGAAGATTAAGCTAACAAGAAAAGTAAAAGACTCCACAAACTGTTATCAAGTCAAGAAGAATCACACTACATCTAATTTCCCTAGATTCTTCAACACCCCTTCCCCTTTCCTAACCCCTTTGCTTTATTTTTTCCCACCTTCTTCCATGATCCACCCTGCTTACCCCCACTAATATTTCCCTATCATAGTGATTTCTTAAGCCAAAGAGTTAGCCATGATTAGTTTGGACCCTAACCCCCCCTTGGCCTAGGAAATAACAACATTTAATGCCCTAGTGACCAATGGGCAAAAGTTTCAGAAAGCCCCTCCATCTTGATTTTCAAATAGCTCAATGAAATTCAAAATTTTGAAATCTATGCCCCTCAGGCTAGATCACAGACCCTCCAACTTTCTAAACAAGGTCTTGTGGGTCAATTCATGCATCTTTGGCCCTCTCATTGTATTATTCACATTTGGATCGAAAACAACTAGAAACCCCTAATCAAAGGGGAGGTTGTTTCATCCTTTTATGGGAAAGGGTTTTTCACCTTTTTATTTGAAAACAAGTCGAATAGGGATCTGATCTTTAGGAGTGGATTGCATTTCATGGGTCTGCAGGGCCTCTTCCTTGACTATTGGAGCCTTTATTTCAGTCCCAATTGTCATGTTCCTACCTTGGTCCTTGTTTAGGTCAAGCTCCCCTTCCTCCCCCTACACTATTGGAATGATGCTACGTTTAAACGAATTGACAATTCCCTTTGAAAATACATTGACTGCATTGAACCCTGTGAAGGTATTTTCTCCCGTGCTCTAATTTGTGTTGAAGTTGATATAGATAAAGGGATCCCTATTGCAATAAATCTCTACCTTGACAATTGGTCCCATATTCAAGAAGTTAATTACGATCAACTTACCTTCAAATGCAAAGTTTGTTATGAGTATGGGCAATTTGTTAGAAACTGCCCCAAAAAGAAAGGATCAAGATAAGCATGGTGATTTAGGTGAGCAATGGTAGTAAGCTAAGAAGAGACATGGCCACAACAATCAACGACCTCCTCCCAAGCCTAAAAAAGATAAGGAAATCCCAAAATGCAAAGGATCCTCTTCATCGAAGAAAAATACTCTTGGGAATGGAGAAGGGTTGAGCAAATCCGAAAAATTCCTCAAGAAACCTAGGTACCAGACAAGCAACTCAAACAACCCTCCCATCTTGAGCCTGAGGAAAAACCCACAAATGAACCTAGATCTAATGTAGATCTAGATAGTAGCTTAGAGGAACATTCAGATGAAGAAGAGGTTTTCCTCTCTCTAAGATAAATTGCAGCCACTTCTACCCTTTTGATCTAGGTGGCTCCAGAGACACACACAGGACAAAGAGGGCTTATGGAAGCTTGAAAATCAAATTGATTAGAATGCTTTCGAATAAGGATTAGAGCATAGATCTCGTCATCTTGATCGTAGCAGTGTGAATGGTTCGTCAATCCGAGATCATATGAGGGAGAACGAGCCAGTCAAAGTTTTGGTCAAAGTTGGGTTGTGGGCCAGGTTTAAGTTTCCTACAATTTGACCGACCCCGAGACATGAAATCTAGCTCCCCAAAGCGGGCGAAATTGTGGCCTCATTAAATTGCCCATTAACCCTTAAATTTGAAATACTTAAAAATGACTATTATGGTAACAAAAGTAATATATATCTAATATATATATATAAATATATAATATATATATATATATATATATATATATATATATATATATATATATATATATATATATATATGAGGTGGCAGGCCACCACCCCCGCCACCCCCAAAATATATTATATAAGCAAAGTTTTATTAAAGGGCTGACAGGCCATGACCCACGCTGGCCCAACCGCAACCATGAACCAAAAATTTAATGTTTAAATATGGGCTGATGGCCATGACCCCGTCGAACCCTCCAACAAACCCATTGTATAAAACCATATGAAACTTACTACGGGGTGGGTGTGGGCCACCTCCGGTGGACCCAGCCCAAATCTCAACACCCTCCACCATTCGCGTTATTGTATGCCAGAATTAATGTGAGGCCAGTGGGGATCGAAACCGCCCGACCCATGTGGGCTGGTCCCCACCGGGCGGCCTCATATGGCATAATGCCAAAACCATCGTACCAAAACCTTAAACACACCAACAGATCTAAGTTTAATTACGTGCGCGGAGGGTATGGGGTGGGCTGCCTAGTGCGGACCCGACCCCCAACAAAAAATATTCATGTGGGTTTTTAAAGAAAACAAACAATGTATTAAAATGGAGGGGTCATGGTTTGACCACCGGACCTCCTCCTTACTATGCAGACTTCATACCAATCTACCTACAACTGAATCATTGATTAATTCACCCACAGAGAATTATATAAACCTCATTTGTCAGTGCGCCCAGGCAGCATGGAGGAACTAGGAGCAGGCACAGAAACTGAGATTGGAAGTTTTTAATTAATTTATTGCAGGTGGAACCATGATTGGGCGAAATTCTCAGGAGGGTGAAATTTTTGCAGTGTCCAAATTGGACAAATTTTATGTCGACCTTACACCTCTCAGCGACACGAACCCCATGGCACAGTCAGTTTCCTAATCTGAGCAGCAGAATTGCAGAGGATCCAGAGGAGGGAATCTTTGAGGAATCTAGGGGAATCTAAAAGATTCCTTAAGCCCTAGATTTTCACTTTCTTAGAATTCAAAAATTTGACAGTAGATTTTCACTATTCGATGCCACAAATTTGAAGGTGAATTCAGATTTTTCATTTGTTCATTTCATTTTTTGGTCACTTTTCAAAGTGGAGTGTAGGTGTGAACATTCATGTGCTAGCAACCATTTCCATGAGATTCCATGCCGCGAGATTGATGGTGCGACCAACTTCAACATTTTTACATCCTTTTCTTCAGATGGCCTCAGGATGTGAGGTATATGCAATGTGTTCATGTACTTCTTTTGCTATGAGATGCATTGTGTTGCATTGATCCCTGTTGATGTTTGATGTGGGATCTTGTTTCTTACTTGCGTCATGATTCCTGCTTGATGTGATGCGGAATCATTTGTGGGATGTAATTGTTGTAATGATTCATCATGTTTTATTTGAGATCCCTTTGTCATCATGTGGATGGGATACTCATGTTGTCGCCATGTATGTTTGCATTGAGATCCCTTTTATGCCATGTTGGCGGGATGCTCACTATCATCATGCATGAGTTTATGTCATACTGATAGGAGTCCTTTTGGCTGAGAGTTCCTGTAGCGGAACATTTCTTGGAGCCACTCCTGTGTGAGGGCATTTTCCTTGTATGATAGTGACATCACCTCTTATGTAAATCATCACTATTGACAACACTTAATGTAGCAGCCTACACCATCTTGACATCTGGGCTTGAAGACGTAGTCCCTCTTGGACGAACTGCGTTATCAACGGCTTATGTTTTCATGTGTTGATGAATGTCATGTTCCCATTCTTTACAACATGCATATGTATTCATTTATTTTCTTTTAAAAATTTAATCTGGCACATCACGGAAGTAAAAGGTCTTGGAAGGGTCCTTTGTCACACCCAGACCCGGATCACCTTCCCATCTCATTGGATGAAAAGTTAGAAAAAAATGAAAATAAAGAGATTGAATGTCACTCAAGTAGACCGGGAAGAATAACCAAAAAAGAAGTATGCATTGAAAAGACTGAAAAAAAAAGAAAAGGAGCTTGGACACCAACATACTGTTCCTTGTCAATTAGCAGAACATGGTAGAAAAGGAAACATAAAAGGAGTTGGAGCAACCCCTCCAAAAGGGGAAACCTAATATAAAAGTAAGTAATGCTCGTCATCTCCTGGAACTGGATTCCCATGGTAAGAAATATCAAAAGTACTTTTAACAAAGTCCTTGAATATAAAGCAACAAAGTTTCCACCAAGTACCAAATTATCCTTAATGACAATATCAATTCATAATATAAATTTTACAATTCCTATTCTCTCCATACAACATTATAAAAACTACCCACATCGCACATAACTCAAGGCTCCAATATGATTATTTTATACATACATTTGTTATCCTTCCTTAAAGTAGTGGTGTATGTCTAATTCTTTTTCATAATGGAAAAATGAGAAAAACATATATCCTACCCTTTACAACAATGTATGCAGTATTTACGACAAGATATCTCAAGGATCTCATGAATCTAGAATGCATGTCTAAGAAGCTAGAAACACTATAAATTAAAACAACAAATATAAAAGTACCAACATATAAAACCGCACACCATTGGAAAAAGACTTATATTCAGGATATAAATGAACAAAATCCTTCTATACACCACCCTAACCAAGCTTTTCCTCACAGATATCCACATTTGAGAACCAATTAATTGGTCTAAACAAACTTTCTTGGCATTGTCACACATGCAACCCTGTATTCTCCTTAGGAAATAGGTTGAATTTCCTCTTATTATTATGCACACGGGATTTTACCCCTACATTACATCACATCTCCATGGAAATACTTTTCAAAGCATTTATTTTCGAACAAAAGGCCCTTTGTACTTGGATTTCTTGCCTCTCAAATTCAACATAATAAAACATAATTATAGCTCACAAACAATATCATATACCAACTATTAGGGTTTCGAAAATCGGCTATAACAATTTATATTGTCCTTGTTAAAAAGTTGTAAGGAAAATGGAATCTTTAGTCTATATTGTGGAAATGCACTCCTACAAATGAAGAAAGGGAGATTCAAATTTGCTTAAAATTCTAGCTTTTAGTGTAAAGAATTCTACACACACCACAACAAATATTTGATCTACAAGGTTGTTCCCTTAGATCTTATATCTATTATCACTAGCTTATTTCTCAAATTTATGAAATTACTTGAAATATGAAATAAAATAACAAACAAATATACACACCAACCACACAAATTGCTGACACCTAATCCTGAGGGATTGGGAAAATATAGTAAATATGGTAAATATGCAAATAAGAAGATAAGAGTAATTAGAATATGAATTGCAAGGGTCTTCCTATGCAATGTATATATTATTGATACTTCTTAATAGAAATTCACTATTCATGGAGTTACCAAACATGGTCTGACATGTGGTATCAGAGTGTAGGTCCACAGATCTCAATTTGACATTGTTTTGCCATTGTAACTCCTATTGGTTATGCACTAACACCTACTGAGACTAGTGTTTTCTCTCTATGGGACAGAGATAGGGATAATTGAATCTATTTTGAATCTAGTGTAAATTCTCAATTCTTATTCTTTGTGTGTCGATCCAATTTATCTGAGTGGAGTTTCAATCAGTTCATGTGATGGTTGATTCTTGTTAAAGGTTCACGTGCTAGTTATGAAGAAGTGAGTTTATCTATGGTATATATGCGTTGAATCTCCTGTTATGTGCACTTGGTTCCTACGTTCGTTCATACGCTGGTTGAAGAGATTAAAAAATAGTTGGTGTTGTATTGAATTGAAGTTGAAATGGTGAATGAAGCATGATTCAGTGCATTGAATCTTGGGAATACAACTAATTTTGTGTGTGATACATCTATGCATACACTCATCAAGGATTTAGGCGATCTGGTTGTGGCATATTCTCTGTGTGTTGATTAAAATCTTTCATTGAATTCCACAGTATGTATGTTGAGCTTTGAAGCGCGTGCAACAATCTTTCATATGTATTGGTGCTTGCTTAAGGGTCATATAATTATTGTGTTGAATTAGATGCTTTGAGGGATCATTTGAACTATCATTCACATAGTGTGAGTTGAATAGTAAGTGCATTGAAACTCTTTTGTTGAACCATTTATGCACATTAAAAAATTCAAATATTTGAGTTGGATTATATATATGGAGAATTGATTTTATATAAGTGTTGTTGTTTGAGATAAAGCTCCTGAAGCCAAATTCTAGCATCAATTTCCTAGGTTATTTTGAGTGATTTTTGGAGACAAAGTTGTATGGAGAGTCTATGCTATTTGTAGAGATATATATTAAATTTTTATCAGAGATTATACTGTATTGTTTTGAATATTCAAGGCCCGTCTCATAATCTTGCAGAAATGCATTCTCTTATCTCAATAGTTGGAGTAGTTCTCATTGGCAAAGAGAACTACCATGAATGGTCCATAAAATTAAAGTATATACTCATTTTCAATGAATTATGGAAAGGAGTATGTGAAGGAGAAATTGGGAATCCACCTGAAAAGACCACATTTGACAAAGAGCTCGCCATATGGGAGAACAAGAATAACAAGGCCTATGAATTGATTATTGCGTAAGTAAATGAAGAGGTGAGTCATCACATTGCACCATTTACAAATGTCTTTAGTGCTTTAAAGAAGACGAAATACTTATATGATTCAAAATTTGAGCTTGAAGTAGTCTAATTAATGGTCAAATTATTCAAACTTGAATTGAAAGATGACGATCCCATTGCAATAGCCTCTAAAATCAAAGTTATTATGCATGATGTAGAAGCCACCTGTGTTAAAATGGATGTTTCTCATACATGGGTGAGATGGAGAGGGAGGGGTAGGGGAGGGTACGTAGGGTGAGAAGGAGAGGAGAGGGAGAGGAGGTGAATGGAGGGGTTAGGGGGAGACGTTGATGGAGGGGGTTGGTGGAGGTAACAGCAGGGGGAAGGGAAAGGTGGGGTGGGAGGGAGAGGGAGGGAGTTGGGGAGAGGAGGTGGGGTGAGAGGGAGAGGGAGGGGCTAGGAGGAGGTAGAGGGAGGACTAGTGTTAAAATTGGAAACTAGGTCAAAATTCCACTTTGGTCTACTCATTTGAGGAAGATTATTGTGGCATTGAATCCATATTTTCGAGAGGTCCAAAATCGACCTTAAGATCACCAGATTTGGATAAGGAAAAATATTTATTTACTTAAAATAAATTCTATACGCTATGACCTTATTAAGGCTGGAAACATTAGAATTTGCCTCCAAAATGTCAAGGTTGACTTCACCTCCATAAGGACAAGTTGTTATATATATAGGTGTCCTCCATTCTCATTAGACACATCAACTTGCCCAAAACATGTGTCCGAGGCAACTAAGGTCTTGAAGGAGGTTGAAGGATTGTATAGTTGAGGGTTCTCTTCTGTCATAGGGTTGAGAGTCTCATGATAGGCAACCACAACATAGGGAGGACATGAGCATGATAGTGAAGGAGTATTTAAGGTCTCTTTATAGGTTTTGATTGGTCCAATATTCAACAAAGGCAAGCTGAGGCCTAGTCAGTTAGGTTGGAGATCTATTGGAGTAATATTCTTCCTTTTTGATAAACTGCAAATATTGAGGAAAATGTAGATGCAATACAAGTCTATTATGGTGTAGAGAAACAATGGGCATTGCAGGGCTGGATAAATGACTAAGCTCTCCCGTGGAAAGAAAACAACAAATGGGAGAATGTTGGGTTGTGTTATATTCTTTCCACAATTAGCTGGCATAGTTAACTGGGGGGTTTAAGGGGGGTGGGTAGCCCCCCTCTACGGGGTTCGGGGCAGTGCCCCGGGGAATTTTTTTTTGGACCCTATATTAGGTTGGTTGGACTGACCTATGGTTTTGTGCATGGTTTTCGCACATGGTTTTGGACGCGATGGTTTTCAGTCCATGGTTTTAGACGTGATGGTTTTTGGTCCATGGTATTAGATGCTTCGACATGTATAAATATGTATTGTAACATTGAAAGGAACATAATGAAAAATCAATCTAGTAGTCTTGGTTTTGGGATCCATGGGAAAATCTCTATGTATATGTGTTTTATGTGTTATGCTCTCGCATTGTTTATTTTTTGTGTTTTAGAATTCATATGCATGTAATTTCTGTATGGGGTTAAAACCTACAAAAACTTCCCTTCCAAGGATGAGAGAGTGGTTCCTATGAAAAATAAAATAAGATAATCAAAGCAACAAAAAACGATCTAATGCTTGAGACCTGGAGCAGGGTGAAAAATTCCCTCCCAAGGATGAGAAGATCAGTCCTATCATCAATATTGGTTGTACTTTCACGGCCTTAATATCCTCCCTGACAATGGCTCCAACATGTTGGTGTTCATATATGAATCGTGCAATTCACTCAATTCCACATTAATTGTCAACCCAGGGCTCTATGAGTTATTTCAAGGCTATCATACAAAGTATATGCATGCCATAGTTTCCCTACCAAGTACTGAACATTCAATTATTAACTTAATCAATGTGTAACAACAAGCGATAACTGTAACAAAGAATAAGAGTAACAACAATAATGACTGTAACAACAACAAGAGTAACAGAAAGAAGACTCACATCAACTCATTGATAATCATTCACAACAATAAATAAATTAACTGAAATAAACATATGCACACATTTATCCAACAACACCTGGTCAGGAGAGTGGGCCCAACTCCTTAATCAGGGCTATGGCAAGATCAAGAAGTCACGAAATGCTCAGAAGATCAGAATTTCATTAATCAAAAGGATAATACGTGTATGCTGTTACAGACTCAAAGTTAACGTAATTCTCTATGATCTTAAATGTCGGCTTTCACAACCCCGTAACTGTACTTATACAATTTGTTAATACTAACAGATCCTAGAATAATGGCAGTTGTCTGCCTAAAATCACACAATGTTTTCTTAAGTAAAATAGAATATAAATATAGAAGTACATTGATTAAAATATTGATGGCTCTAGATAGTGTTGCCAATTGGATGGTCACCATTTGTTGAACTACAAACTTGATCATACTTCTTCCAATTCTGCAAGAATATTCGAATTAGCAAGCCACCTAGGAAACAACCCCTATGACTATGCTTCATTGATTAATGATTCATAACAACATGAAA
Source organism: Pinus taeda (assembly GCA_000404065.3). Taxonomy (NCBI): domain Eukaryota; kingdom Viridiplantae; phylum Streptophyta; class Pinopsida; order Pinales; family Pinaceae; genus Pinus; species Pinus taeda. The sequence goes on along the minus strand of APFE030907262.1, from coordinate 18,061 downwards.
AAAGATATACCTGTGCAGTTTAGAATGTAAATTGACCAACATTGGTGTAAAATGGATACAAGAATCAAGGTAAAAATGTGGGTAAAGACATGCAAATTCAACCACCAACACTATGCACTCTTATCATCTTAAGCAATTTGGAAAGAAATTTGTCAGGATTGTTGTAGAGTACTAGGGGAAGGTTGGGGGAGATGTTACCTGATCCTCGTGGGGGTGGTTGTATCCTTGATTCTATTAGATGAATAATTTTCCACGAATAGTCTCCACATAAGAAAGTACATATCATCCTCTAAGTCAACACAATCAGTTCCATTTAACCCCTCCCTCGTGATAAGTGAGGGAGGGATCTTATCGCTTTTCGAGCTCCCAGCTATTCTAGATGTCTATGTCCCTTTCGTCGATTTCTCTTCCATCCTTTCTTCCTCTTGAAATCTCCTCAACACTGCTCTTGCTTGGTGTAGTTCCTTTGACTGCCTTTTAATCGCCTGCATGGACCTTTCCTGCCTTTTCTATGCTATCTACACTCTCCTTTGCACTCTTAGTTCCATGGCCTTTCATGAATCCTCTTCATCCATCCTCCTAATAGATTTGTGATCCCCAGCTGGGTAGAATCCCCCCCTTTAGATGCTTCCCCTAGTATTAGTTATTTACGTTGCCATGCTTGGAATTTGGAACACAAGCAAACCCTCTTACACCATTAAGACTTTAATCCAGAGGGTTATTTATTTCAACAACTTCCCTCTCAACCCTGCTCAGAACACAACTTCATCCTTTGAGAAGGACTTGTGGTTTTTAGCCACTAACTTGACAATGTACCCTTCTAGCATGGTTTTCACCCAGAAAGATACTACACTTGTCATATCTATGTCAAGACAATGGAGCACAATGAGATTTTCCTGAGTCCAGTCATGACGAGATAATGTCTGTCCAAAATACCTTCCCTTCACCTACAATCTCTACAACCAGTTGTACATTTCTTCTAGAAATTTACACTAGAAGATATCATACTGATCACTTGCAACTTTTGAATACAAGATCTCATCTTTTAGTTTTGCAACAGCTCAGCAGCGAAGTTGAGCTTGCTAAGAAAAGAATCAATCCACTTGAGCATCCCACCAGTTCTGTATTTCCTTCTTAAAAACCTTCATACCATATTCCAAACGCTCCTTTTGAATTTCAGGCTCCTGAAACGGAGCCATTTGTTGGCATGAAAATGACAGCAGGGTTGAGACCCTCGATTCAGGCATAAGGGGCCAATAAGTCTCCATTGTAGTCTAGCACAACGCTGACATTTTCACCTTACCCAGGAAGGGGAAGGAGCCTCACCCGAGGCGTGTCATGACTGAAGTTAGATGAGGATGGGAATTAGACACCACAGGAACCATATCAACCAGAAGAAAACAAAGAAAGAAATCTTAACATGCAAAACAAACCAAATCACAACGATCTACTCATGCTATATTAAGCGACTGCATAAACATATGCTTTCTAAAAAAATTAAATAGTCAGCATATTACATGAGGACATAAGGTGATTCTAGAACATTCTCCTTCATTACATAACATAATTCAATACATAAGGCTTGCAGCCTAATCTTCAAGAGTAAAAATCACATAGCCAACATATAAACTTATACAACCATGATCATAGAGTCTTTCACATCACTCCGCAACCCATGAAGACTAGAAATACTACAGACTTTCTACAACTAACTAGCCCCAAACCCTCCTTTGATCTTTCTTCTGCTTTTTATCTCATACCATCTACTCGGACTACCAGTTCCTCTTTCCTTATGCTCGACTACCTTCATCTTGGGCTAGCTCTTCTCTTTCCTCGCTCGACTATCCCTACTTCTTCCTGCCACTCTTCTACAATTGACAGTCTTCCTTTAGTTTCTAGTCTTCCCTTAATTTTCAACTCCCCAACGGTCGCATCCGCCACTTGTCATCGACTTCTTTCTCCACAAAATCTCAAAAATGAAGGCCCTAACAAGTGTTGGATGCAATTGTCATGACGATCTTGATTCCTCAACTACTTCTTGAATTTCCTTGCCAAAAAACCCCCAACATTCCTCGAAGAAGTCTGTCGTTAAGCCATTCATTCCAGGCACCTTGTTGTTAAGCATGTTCATATTTCAACCTCAGACATGGATATTGGTCTCATTAATGCAATATTTTTCTCACTATTAATCACTCTTTGTATGTGTTGAATCAATGTATTTATATCTTATTGTCTTCCTATCATTTTTTTCATCTTTTGCAGTTACTGCAAAAAAACCTTCTTGTCCCTTGTACTTGGAGGGTTGTAAACCGCCGATAGAAAAATGAAATATTTTGTTACAACATACCTAAATCTACGTTTAAGAATTTGACTAGAAGCCATCCAGTCATGGAATACCACTTCATGTGGGTTCCACCAAACAAATAAACATCATGCACTACTCCTAGCATTGAGAGACATGGACTCACATCCTTTCCAACAAGTGCCTTTTATTTGATTCATTTTCACCCTAGTAGTTTTTTTTCTTGTAATATAAAAATTGTTGGGTTTTCCTTTTTTTTAATTTCCCTTAATGTTTTCCTTTACTGTTGATCCCACTTATGTTCCATGAAATAATTCTCATGATGATGAGTTGGGAAAAGGCAACAACTTCTCTGTCGCAACTACTGCTTGATCTGTATTACCCTAGTTCGCTCCACTATTTTGTATCACTTCCTTCTTTGTTTTATTTGTCTTCTTATTAGGTTCTTTAGTAAGGTCCTTTAGTATAATTATGTCCCCCTTGTCCTTAAAAGCTTGGAATTGTTGATCTACTGGGTCCACCATTGTGTTTCTTCTCTTTGTTTTCCACTTCAGATAATTATTTGCATAGATCTCTCTTTCCTCTTTGGAAAATTCCCCTAGATATTATTTCACCCAATCATTCACCATTGTGACTAATATGCTCTCTTAATTTGAGAGGTCTAATTACTTTTACTTTCTTAAGACCTAGCAGTCCATAAAACTCAAAACTACCTTGTATATCTTCCTCCTCTTCCAACTTACATTTTAACACACTTTTGTCCAGAGTTTGTTTTGTGGGAATAATATCGATATGGATGGATTTTATGTTCTAAGAGTCTTATTCCATAGCCTCTAGTGCAGAAAAGGAATTCTTCTCCTCTAGCCCCTTTATGTTATAGGAGGTTCAGTTCTTGTGATTTCATCTCCGTGTAGTGACCTTGGTGAAACCATGATTTTCCATTTGACCTCCAAAAACTTGTTCATTCCTTCTCAGTGGACATTCTATTATCAAGTGGCCATGCTCATGATCAAGCCTGCATCTAAATGGAAAGTACTCATAATCTAGAGGTTGTTTCCATATCTCTCCCTAATAGTCCAAATACAGAATTTTGTAATGGTCGTGATATATTCATATAAAAACATAGCCTGGCATATGACATGTTTTTCCCTCCTTTTGTAACCTCTAAGACCTTGAAAAAACATCCTATTACTTTCCCTATACTTTATAGAACTTCCACTATCTAGAAATCTACCAGTAAAGAGTACAATGTTACCCTTATCGGTGCTTCTGTGAATTCCTCATTATTAGGGTTGAAACAAGCTTCCCAGTGGCTAATGTAGAGACCCACATTGTTAAGGAAGTATGACCCCACTTTAAGATCCTAGCTTTATCTTCAAGGATAGAAAAGATGATTGTGAAGAAAACTTTCGGTCCTAGTCTCAAATCCAACTCTCCCGTTGGTTGCCAATTTTGTTGTATCTAATGCTCCAATTCCTTCTTCGTCAGCCAAGGATGATCTCTCATTCGTTTCTTGTTATCTTCTAGACATATTGTAGGAATGATAAATCTAGTGTCTTGAGGGGCCTTAGGGATACGTTGGCCCCGTAGCCCCATTTTCCACTTATCTCCCAAAATTGGCATTTGAGAGTAACCTAAGAATCCTCCTTATGTACCAAATGTTTCTTCCCCTTGAAAATACCTACTAGCAAGAGCATTACGGAAGGAGGGGTGATCTCCTCTTGCCTTTAAATTCATGTTTAACGAATCATTGTCTTTCAATATCTAAGTTTGTGTAATTTTGAACACAATATTGAAAGTAGGAGAATGCCCAACCCCAATACATGGCTCCCCAAATTCCAGAATGGAATTCTGTAGCTGAGCAGTTTCAACGCCGCCTCACCACCTTCATCACCTCACCATAAATTATTTTTAATTTCAAATACATTAATAGTAATAATTTAAAGAATGCTTACTATATCTGCAAACTTGAATGAATGCTTTTCAATTTACTAAGAAAATTGAATAGTTATAAATTTATATTTATTAAATATTTAATTGAATATGTTATAGAGTTATATTTATTGAATATCTAATTGAATAAGTTATAAATCTATATTTATTAGGTATCTAATTGAATAATTTATAAATTTATATTTATTATAAAGAAATTAATACACAACATTGCATTAAATAAAAATATTATATATTAACAATTTTGATTTTTTATTTTCAGGTATTGTATTAAAAAAAAATCAATTACAGAATATTAGAAATTATTTGAAAAACTTATTTTTAAAATATATAAAAAATAAATACCACATGTGAAAGTCCCATGAGCCAATTGTCCTTTTTTTTCATGAAATGAGATGGTTAATCACCTGGCAGCCTTCATCAGTGACTTCTACGGTGCATGCAAAAAGTGAAAGTATAAATTCCTTTATTCGGTTAGTGCAATATGGATTGTTACTGACCCAAAGTAATGGCAACACTTGTTAAATATCATAAATATTTAATAAAAAACAAACATGAAATGTAAGAGAGACTAGTAACTATATCTCCACCTCATATATCTGTGAATTCTTTAACATTTTAAAAAATCCTTAACACATTAATTTAATAAATTTAAATTATAAAATTATAAAATTGTCGATTTTGAATTAAATTAAAAACAAAATTCCTCGTTAAACCACTCACATACCATTTGGATAAATAATTCCTTAGGCTTGCGAAACCAAAAAAAATTTAATTCACATAGCTCCAAACTTCATACTTGGGATTTGAACATGTGACCCAACATTGTCAATTATAATAAAATCATGGGCTAATTTTGGCGGAGAGGGTTTTTTTACTTTGTCGAAAGTTGGTAATTGATTGCCACATATTATGTTGAAGTGAACGCATTCACGTGTTAGGATTGGAAAATAAAAGTGCGAGCAATATTTCCTCTAAGAGAAACTAGTAACTAGTAACAAAACTAGTAAGAGTAACTAGTAACAAATGTAAGAGAAACGAATAATGAATTCTTTTCATTTTTAAGCAATAAAAAAAATTGAAAACACATGAAAGTGAATTTTTCAAAAATATCATTTAAAAACATGAAAGCACATGACAACTTAGTTTAAATGGTAATTAAAAGATTGGTTTAAGAGATGATGATTAAATGATTTGTTTAAGAATTTGAAAACAACGGTTAAAAAAAAAAATTAAAATCAAACTCGAACTTCCTTTTCACGAATTATTGAGTGATTATATATTCGTACTTCATGAATGAAGAATGATAGTAATTGGTGATTGAGCAACCTCTGGAGAGGAGGAGGAAATTCAAATGAGAGGGAAAGGCAGCAGGCGATTGAGGTAATCTTTTGCTCCTTTAATTTGTTTGTCTATTTAATGCATTCCACAAGGAATTCTAAGTAACTTGACAATTTTGGTTTCTCTGTTCATTCGAAAGGTTAAGCATGGACTTTGTTAGCTCTTTCTTTCTCTCTCGAGCACTTTGATGTAATTTTTTTTTGTATTATGGAGCACTCCATAAATGTAGTGTTTTATTCATGAAAATACTATGTAGTGCTTTTGTATGCTTGCAATGTGTTGTGTGTGTGAAAATGTTTGTGTTATGTGTATGTGGGTTTGTGTCAATTCAGAGAGAAAGTCATGGTTGAGGAGAATATGCACAAGTGGTTAAAGGGCCAACTTTATCAACAAATAATTCTTTCAGAGTGAGTTCGTATCTATGTCAAAATTTTCTTGAATTATTTTAAAATGCATTCCTGTGCCTTTTTTCTGTTTTCTTTTATGATGAGTTGGAATTACATATACATGAGATAGAGCATGGTTTCTAGTGCTTTCGCAACAAAGAATGAGGAATTTCTAGTGCTTTACATCCACCAATTTCCAAGGTTTCAAAAGAAAAGAAAGATGGCTAAGAAGCAAGGTTAGTATTCTTTGTTGATTTTTGTGTTCTTCTTATAGGCAAGGGTAAAGCTCTGTAGAGGTATAGTCATTTATTTTGGAAAGAGGAAACCATATCTACTGTATAAATGGCTTGGCCTATTTATTTTCTAACATTTAAACAAATCAATCCCCGACCTATTGATTTTCTAGGGTTTAAACAAATCAATCCTTGACCTATCTATGCCCTTACAGATAGGTACTTTTTTCCTTTGTTCCATAGTGGAAATGGTGGGCGATCCTTACCTTCCAACTAGGGATGGAGTGCTTATATGTTCTTCCCTGAACCCAGTAGTCAACTATGGATCGATTCTGTGTTTTTTGTGTAACAATTCTGTAATAGGTTGGGAATAGGTGCCTTTAGCGGGCTTTAGCAGGGAGATTGGCTTTCTACTGGATATCCTTACTATACTATTTTCATGATGTTCTATTGAGAAATACCTATGTAAGATACAGGTATATCCTTCCTTTGAGTAGTAGCAGGAGATCCTTTAATTACTTAGCCTTCCCTTGCATAGAGAGGTAGGCATAGGTTACCCAGTTATAGTTTTTGAATGAGACTCGGAGAAAGATCTAGAAGTCAAGGTAACAAAATAACTAGCATAGAATAGTTACAGATAGAGAAAGACCTAGGTAACATATAGAATAGTTCTAACTGCCTATTTATTGAATGCTAGATTATGCAACCTTGATTAATATGTAAACCCCAAAAGAGTTAGATTCTCGAGAGCAAGATCCTGATGCTTATGACCATCTCAGTCTTTAGAAAGCTTAATTCTCTAGATCAAGGTCGAGATCAAGATCGAGTAATTGCTCTGTTTAAGAAATAGCTTTTATCTTCCCTGAATTACAACTGAATCTAAAGAAACTACAACCCAATGGAATAGATGGAATGGAAGCAAATTTAATTGACATCCAACTTACGATGCTTGATAGGTTGGTACTCTAAAGGCCTTCACAACAAAAAATCTTCAAACTACATTCAGAACACAAAATCTTGAAAATAGAATGAAAATAATATCTATTGGAATGAGAATAACATGCATTGGAAAAGGCGCATTTAGAAGAAGTTTCAACTATAATTAATCCTAATAACGGCCTCGTAAAAGTTGAACGGTGTTGTAAAAGCCCGCCATAATATCAATAGAGGAGGTTAACCCACAGAAAGAAAAATCGATAGACTTTGAAGTCCCGAGTGCTTAAGACCATAATAATAAAATACTTTCAATAGAGCAGCAGGAAGAGAATATGATGAGTATCTGAATTACCTTTGAAGTCAAATTTATTTATAGTGGTGTAGGATATTGTACAACACAATCGATTAGTGATTAATTATGTAAAATCTTATGAATGGGAGAATATTTTTTTAACTTAGGTATTAAGTATTATGTATTAGGCTAATGAATTGTTTATTGTATTTACATATTTGTAATGAGCCAATTATTGACCTCGTGATCATTTTTTGTCATTTAATAACCAGATACACAATGTCAACTACTAATATTGTTACATATCAATGTTACATATGTGTCATTGTTACACCTTTTGTGAAACTACTAGCTAAAACCATCGAGCTTTGATTGATTGGATTTTATATTTTTATGAATGAATTTGAACATTATATACATGTGTGTGTGTGTTAATGGGGTTACTTAATTAGATTGTGGGTTTTTCTAGAATGTTCGTGGATAGGAGACAATTTTTTATTTAAATTTTTAAATTTAAATATTATATTATTATTAATATATATTTTTTATTTTTAATTATTATATATTATATAATTAATTTTTATTTTAATATTAATTTTATTTATTTAATTTAATTTTATTATTTATATTTCAATTTAATTTTATTATTTATTATTATTTATATTATTATTTATTTATTATTATTAATTTTATTATTATTATTTTTTTTTAATTTTATTTATTATTTTAATTAATTATTTATTATTATTTATTATTTATTATTATTATTTTATTATTTTATTATATTTATATATTATTTATATTATATATATATATATATTATTTATAATATATAATATTATATTATATATATTTTTTTTTTTCGGATAGTTGTTTTCCTACTAATCCTTTTGTTTTCTAGTGTCCAACCAATTTCCATCTTGACAGATTAGACATAGAACACCTTTCCAGCCTTCAATATCTTATGGTGTTGGAATGCCTTGGAAAATGGGCTTTTGAATAAAACAATATCCATTTCGTAAAACAAAGGGATCATTGAGCGTAAAAATCACACAACGAGCATATCAACTTATACAACCATGATAATGGAGTTTTTCACATCACTTCACAACCTAACAAGACTGGAAATAATATAGAGTTTCTACAATTGACTAGCACTGAACCCTCCTTTGCTCTTTCTTATTATTTTTATCCCCTTCTATCCACACAAACTACTAGTTCCTCTTTCCTTATGCTCGGATGCCTTCATCCTCAGCTGCCACTTCTCTTTCCTCGCTCGGTTGTCCTTGCTTCTTCCCGCCACTCTTCTCCGATGCCAGTATTCCTTTAGTTTCCAGTCTTCCCTAGGCTATCAACTCCACAACTCATGAACGGTCCCCTCCACCACTTTTCATTGGCTTATTTCTCTGTAAAATCTCCAAATGAAGGCCTATTCTTCTATCAACTCTGAGGCTCTGCCTTCCAGAATGATTCTTTGTTGGATGCTTGAAATTTTACTTTCCAATTCTCTCTAATCTTCAAAGGTATTCACAAAGACGTTCTTATTCCAAAATTTAATCCTTTGCTTCAATACTTTTAGTTTGAGTTGGAGTATATACCTTTTGTTGGTACCTCTAATATTCAACTCCTTCCACCATTCGGGTAAAAATCTACAAAACCAATGGATTTAAGCCAAAATATTTAAAATGGAAAGGGCAATTTAGTGAGGCTTCTTTTAGATCAGCTTTCAATAAAATGAGCTAGTGATCCGACCCCATGCACAGTAAAATTGAAGCTTCGATAAATATATCCTTTTGTAAAACTTCCTCTAATAAAAAAATCGATTCAAACTATTGGTTATGTGAATGGTAAACAATTATCCTAGGTAAACATCCCATTGTTCTTTAGAATGTCTGCAAGATGCAAGTTATCTATGATCCAATCAAAATTAGTTGATGTTTGGTCTAACCTATGAATGCCTCCTTTTTTCTCCCTTAACAATCTTAGGATATTAAAGTCTCCTCCAAATAACCATAAGGAATTTCCTATCATTTGTTTCAGCGTCTGCAGTTGCTGCAAAAAAACCTTCTTATCCCTCGTAACTGGAGGGTTGTCAACCGCCGATAGAAAAATTAAATTTTTTGTTAGAACATACCTAAATCTATGTGTAAGAATATGATTAGAAGCCATTCAATCTTGGAAGACCACTTCATGTGGGTTCCACCAAACAAATAAGCCTCCTGCACTACCCCTAGCATCGAGAGACATGGACTCACACCGTTTCCAAAAAGTTCCTTCTATTTGATTCATTTTATACCCTATTAGTTTTGTTTCTTGTAGTATAACAATTGTTGGGTTTTCCCTTTTTAATTTTTCCCTAAGATATAATTATTTTCCTTTACTATTGAGCCCACTTTTGTTCCATGAAAGAATTCTCATGATGATGAGTTGGGAAAAGGAAGTGACTTTTCTGTCACAACTATTGCTTGATTTGTATTACCCTGGTTCGGTCTAGTTTTTTTTCTCACTTCCTTCTTTGGTTTATTTGTATTATTAATAGGTTCTTTAGTAAGGCCCTTCAGTAGAATTTATTTCCCCTTGTCCTTAAATCTTAGAATGATTGATCTACTGGATACACTATTGAGTTTCTTTGCTTTGTTTTCCACTTGAGATAGGTATTTGCGTAGATATATATTTCCTCTTTGGACAAGAACCCAAGATATTATTGCACCCAATAATTCACCAGTGTAACTAATACTCTCTCTTCATCTAAGAGGTCTGACAAATTTTCCTTCAGTAAAGGAGCTACTTCCTCAAAACCTGACCATACATAAAATTCAAAACTACCTTGTATATCTTCCTCCTCTTCCAACTTAGATTTTAACACACTTTTGTCCAGAGTTTGATTTGTGGGAATAATATCCATATGGATGGATTTTATGTTCTAAGAGCCTTCTTCCATAGCCTCCCATGTAGAAAAGGAATTCTTCTCCTCCAACCCGTTTGTGTTATAGGAGGTTTGGTTCCTGTGATTTTGCCTCCATGTAGTGACCTTGGTGAAATGATCATTTTCTATCTCACCTACAAAACCTTCTTCCTTCCTTCTCAGTGAAAATTCTCTTATAAAGTGTCCATGGTCGTGATAGATACTACATCTAAACGGAAAGTTCTCATAATCCAGAGGTTGTTTCCATATCTCTCCTTGATAGTCCAACTCTATAGAATTTGGTAATGGTCATGATATATTCATATAAACACATAACCTAGAATATGACATGTTTTTCCTTCTTTTTGTGACCTTTGAGACTTTGAAAAAACATCCTAGTGCTTGCACTATACCTTCTAGAATTTCCTGTATCTAGAAATCTAGGGGTAAAGAGTAAAATCTTACCCGTACTTATGTGAATTCTTCCTTATCCAAGTTGAAACAAGCTTCCTAGTGCCTAATGTAGAGACCCACATTGTTAAGGAAGTATTGCCCCCCTTCAAATATCCTAGCTTTATCTTCAAGGTTAGAAAATATTATAGTGAAGAAACCTTTCAGTTCGAGTCTCAAATCCACCTCTCCCTTTGGTTTCCAATTCTACCGTATCCAATGCTCCCATTCCTTCTCCGTCGACCAAATTCCTATAAACCTACATATAAAAGCATATTCTCTCATGCGTTTCCTATTATCTTCTAGACATCTTGTAGGAATGATAAATCTAGGGTTGTGAGGGGCCTTAGGGATACGTTGACCTCGTAGCTCCATTTTCCACTTATCTCCCAAAATAGGCATTTGAGAGTAACCCGAGGATCCTCCTTTTGTACCAAATTTTCCTTCCCCTTGAAAATACCTACTAGCAAGAGAATTTCGGAAGGAGGGGCGACCCTCCCAAATTTGGTTTGTAACAGCCCAAAATAAATATCTAATTAACTTATTAACATTAAATTTAAATCACAGTGGCACTTACCTAACCAAATAAACATGTAATGAATTAACTAAATTCAAGCTATGAATAGTGCTTACCTGTGCTTACCTATGGTAGAAGTAGGCTTACTGCAACAAGGTTTTGGGGACGAATCTCGACCCAACCATAGGCTCAATTGCGTAAGGATTTGCTACAACTGGCCACCCCCGAGCCCTCAATCAAAGTAATACTGCCAGTGACTCCTAAGTCTTAGAACACCATTCTCCCAAGAGAATGAAAAATAGAATCTCAGAATGATGGAATGCAGGAATGCCTCTCATCTTCCTCACCATCTATTAAATAGAACAAACATTGGAAGGGGAACCACATGCACACACTCCATGTGTCTACATGCAACTTTCTTTTGATTTTTAGCTTTCTTGTTTTATTTCTTTACTTTTCTTTTGATTTTTATCTTTCTTGTTTTATTTCCTTCTTTTTGATAGTGTTCTTATTTTATTTCTATTTATTCTTATTTAGAGCTTTAGTATGGTTATTACTATTTTTATTTTTATTATTTTTATTTATTTTCTTTGTATATCATTTATTATTACATTTTATGATTTATTATTTTTAATTATTATTATTTTTAATTATTATTAAAGTGATTATTTTATATTTATTATTTCTATTAATTATTATTTTTGTATTATTTATTTATTTATTATATTATTATTTATTATTAAGGGGAGGGATATTACATACTCTCCCACTTTAAGGAACTTCATCCTGAAGTTAAATTGAATTATTTATTATTTATTATTTTATTTACTTCATGTTGCCAACACCCTTTGCTGAACTAGTATAACCAGCAGGTATCAAAAGTCCCCAACACCCCGCGAAATCTCAAGGAATCTCTGTCCTTTTTCCCACTTTCGGCACCAGGCATAAGCCTGACCTGGTCTATATCCTAGTCCAAGGCTGGCCCCAAGGCTCGCGCCTGACTCAGACCTCATCTGCCCCAAGGCAGGCATCCGGTTCAGTACTCAATGACCCCGGGCATCTCGCAAGGCTGGCCCACTCCCTCCACAACTACTAAGGCGCACAACCCAGGCATCGAAGTCCTTTACATCCCTTCTAGAATTCGCATCCCAATCCAATAATAGGCACCTAACCTAGAATCATCAGGCACTCGGCCTTCTCAAGATGGTCCCATAGCTCTTCAAGAGCTATCCATCAAGAGCTATACACAAGACAAAGGAACCACTGGCATATGTAGTGTTGACTGAGTTTTGTCCCCAGCCCATATGGCGTTACTTATTCTCCCTCGTGCATATGGGCTCGCATGCGATCATCAAATAAACTGGCCCTCTCGCCCATTTGTGGAGTTCTGTGAATCATCCCACCCAACATGCAACCAGTGCATTAACCATACCATCATAGCATCATAGGAAATAATCCACCTGCCAAGTCATGCAGATACATGTAATCTAAATGGCAATTGCAATGCAAAATTAAATTTATGAGAAGATCATATTGAGAGAGTCCTGTTCTTGCAATAATAGACCAGAGAAATGCCAAGCAACTGCTATCGCTAAAGGAAAATAAGAACAACAATCCAACCCAATTAGTGAATAGTATGATCAACATTCAAGGAATGTTATCTCTATGTTTTTAGATCAAATTGAACAGTAAAATAATGAACAGATGCTAGTGAAATGATGATAATCTAAAGGTACTAAGATATCAGAGTTTATCCATTGTGAATTGGAACAGATTTCACTATTTTAGAGCACTGTAATTGGTGACAAATTTCAACTTCAATTATCCAAGTACTTCAAAAACTGTGTTGTAAAATGAACTAGTGGTGAGTAGTTACACCAGCATTAAATATTCGTTACAAAAAAACATGCCAGTATACCATATCAATAGTGCAATTTTTCAGAGAATTATACATCGTCAATTATGGGTAGATTATCACCATCCAAGATTACAAGATTATATATTTTTCCAATGAATCAATGATTCATAACAAAACTATATACTTTTAATTAGGTGAGTCATTTAGAATTTCGCTTTGTTATATGGTTGTAATGGAGAGAACCGTTGTAGTTGATTATAGCACTTTTTATGTTTAGAAAATGATAAGAGGATACAAGCACAAACAACTCAAGAAAATGAGATAGTGGTTTTACCATGTATGAGATTCTAATGCGAATAGAGAACCAAAGAATCTGCTGTCTATAATGATGCATGAGAAAACCAATGAGGAACTAATGAATGCACCAAAATTTAAGTTATACCAACGTTATTCTGCTGTCAAGAATCTGATTGTTGTAGCTTATTGCCAAGAATATACCAAATTGGATAGCTAATTAAAGCAAAACTACAATGTGATGTGAGTCACTAGATGATCCAATAAATCCACTAATTCACTTCTCAAATGATCACTGAATGTAAGATAAGGAGTACTAATGATCTAGATTCAAGCTTAGTGCCGAATGCAAAGGTAATATATCGCGGTAATGTCAAGATCAGACCTATATCCGACCACTAAAAATATCAGATTTCTAACAGTGAAATCAAGTCACCCGCATATGCATGCAATGATAGCCAAACACTACAATCAGTCACTCAATATCAAGATTCATCACTGAAGAAAAATAAAAGCCAAAATACTTAGATTATTGTTGTGATAATTATGCAGTGAATTTTTAACCAGATATGTATTAACCATGCCAAATTTATTCACAAAGTTTTGAAGATTCTTGATTCATTTCAATCTACTGTTTGGTATATTTTTCCCCTATTGCACGGCATGCAATCAGACCATTGCCAAATTTGAAACTGTGTGATTGATCATGCAAATTACTAATTTTGTAGTATTAAAACTTAGAGAATTGTCTCAACCTAAAATCAAAATTCCAATGAGTAAATCTTAAGAATATTAGTGGTAGTATTGTTTTAAGAAGGTACTTGAATTCTGAAAGAAAATTCACCATGACTTTTGAAATTATATGTCACACCAATATTAAGTCTACGGATTCATGACCTTATGTGCTAGGATAAATTGAAATTATGTGCTGTAGAGTGAAATATTTTGAGTATCTGTTTAAGCAATCATAACTTATGTTAGAAGAATTAAATGGACTTCTTTTAACAAAATAAATCGTTTAAACAAATTTATTGAATGTATCTTAAGATTCTTATGGCTATTAAATGATTAATCTAAGGAATTTTAAGTAATAACACAATCAAAGAAATATTCCACACCATAAAGAAGAGACATTGCCACCCGACCCAGAACCGAATCAGATTACTAGGAAGGTTATCCCTCCCCAACACAAAATAAAATCATTTTATTAATTATATGGCCTGCTTGCAAGCGCACCTGCGAAGGCAACACCATCCCTTAAATTACAATACATTTAGCCATATTAATTTTCCAGATAAGACATAAAATTGCCTACATAAGACATAAGATTGTAACCTTGCTGCCATGGCTATGCGTGTTCCTGGAAATTCCATTGTTCCTTTTGACAACAATGTTGAGAAATCTACACACGCTATAAGATCAATAGCACCATTTACACAATCAATAGTACCATTTCCTCATCCAAGTTAGGCAATTGTTCCTTCAACAAATTATATAGAACTGGTATTTGTTTATACTCTTTTGTCCAAGTATTCACACTACTAGTACCGGAAGAAGAAATTATACCACAAATTTTTTTTCACAGGCTGTTGTATTGAGGGGCGAAGATGGCAACAGAATTAGTCAAGATCAGATTTCTTCCAGAGGGTAGAAAGTTACTAGAGGTCAATGAAACACGCTGGTTAATATATATATGAAATCACATATATGATTAATAAAAATAAAAAAAAATACAAAGAAAATCATTGGCATGTAATAAACAGTGAAAGAAAATGTACTTTCAAAACCTAGACTGCTTATAAATCTTATCTCACCACCTATTAATTCAATCAAGCATCGGTTGATATTGAGGCCAATTCCTGTACCCCCATAAGTTCGAGATGTAGAGTTGTCTGCCTGAATAAATGGGGTGAAAACTCAATGTTGTGCAGGCAGAGGAATTCCAATTCTGGTATCCTCCACACTAACTGCAAGCTTTACAACATTTGTCAACCTTGCAATCCTTCCTCTTCTATCAGATTCAGAAAATAATTCATCACTGCCAATTTCATGTAATAACTTGAAGGATTCCCAATTGTTCTAGTATCTGCAACTTCTGAACTGCTCAGGGTATTGGACAAAGTATAGTTATTTATTGCAGGATCCTCTCCAATTTTTTTATGGCCAACGTTTTTGGACATGACAATTGCTCAAAATGATGCAAAGGTCATTATTAGATTGCACTCCTTTATCAAGATGACTTCAAGAAAATATGGGTATGCAGCTCCGAAAAATGCCACAATAGGAATGAAGTTGCTTGTGAAGAGATCCCAAAAGAATGAGTATGTCGGTGTGCGGTTGTGGATAATGCTGCATATACAATATATTTATCTATGCACTATAAAAAGGCAATGTTTAATATCAAATGAAACTACACATTTTGTGTTAAAATTTAAAATTCAACATTATAAGAGAAGTAATATTCTAGTTCATGAGCCCAAGAAAAGTATCTCAACTCTTACTATATTGACCAGCCACTGTTCAAAATAGCTATCCACACGTGCAACCTTTCAAAATACCTGCAAGTGAAAAATTGTTATGACCCTATAGCTAATATAAGGGACCGCTTGTGTAAGTAAATGGTACATCGGCTAGGGACTTGGCCCACAGGAGTGCGGAGTTAGAAATTAGTAAAATATGAGATTATTCTAGCCATTCAACCAATTGTATATGATCAGTCAATATCTGGAGTTATTGTTAGATATTCTTGTATTTCTTAGGAGTCATGCAACTAATCATTATTGTAATTCGCAGCTATGCTGACCATTTATATTTAGCACATTCAATGTTTATTGTGCTATTTTCAGGTAATTTTCAACTGATATCAGACTACAGTTGATTCTTGGACTGCAATTTAAAGTACTTTGTTTTTCCATATAACTTTTTGTAGAAAATCCCAATTATGTGGAAGAAGTTATGGGAATATTACGACGTCAAAATATCAACGTAATTTCTCTGTATGAGAAATATTTTTGTTCCCTCAATTACAACTGAATATGGAGAAACTACAACCCAACAGAATACATGGAATGGAAGAAAATTTACTTGACATCCAACTTACAATGCTCGAGTTGGTACTCTAAATTCCTTCACAACACAAAATCTTCAAAATACCTTCAAAATGCAAAATCTTGAAAATAGAATGAAAATAACATGTATTGGAATAAGAATAACATGCATTGGAAAATGGGAATTTAGAAGAAGTTTCAACTATAATGAATCCTATGAATAGCCTCGTAAAATCCGAACGACGTTGTAAAATCCCACCATAATATGAATAGAGGAGGTTAACCCACAGAAAGAAAAATCAATGACTATGAAGTCGTGAGTGCTTAAGACCAAAATAATAAAATACTTTCAATAGAGCAACACAAAGAGAATATGATAAGTATGTGAATTACCTTTGAAGTTATATTTATTTATAGTGGTGTAGGATATTGTATAACACAATCGGTTAGTGAAGTCAGATTTATTCATAGTGGTGTAGGATATTGTATAGCACAATGGGTTAGTGACTCATTATGTAAATCTTATGAATGAGATTTTTTATTTTTATTTATTATTATTATTTTTTTTTAATTAGGTACTAAGTGTTATGTATTAAGATAATGAATTTTTTATTTTCTTTACATATTTATAATGAGCCAATTAGTGACCTCGTGATGAGTTTTTGAAATTTAATAATCTCATACACAATTCTAACTCCTAATACTATTACATATCAATCTTACATAAGTGTGAGTGTTACACCTTTTGTGAAAGTACGAGCTAAAACCATCCAACTTTGATTGACTGGATTTTATAGTTTTATGAATGAATTTGAACATTATATATATGTGTTTTAATGGGGTTACTTAATTAGATTGTGTGATTTTCCAAAATGTTCATGGATAGGAGCTAGTTGTTTTTTTTTGGATAGTTGTTTTCGTGCTAAATGCTTTGTTTTCAGGTGTCCAGCGAATGTATAGGATGACATATTAGGCACAGAGCACCTTTCCATCGTTCAATATCTTATGGTGTTGGAATTCCTTTGCAAATGAGCTTCCTAATAAAACATGAGCTACTTCTTAAAATAGAGGGATGACCCTCCCGTGCACATGGGACACTTAGTTGAGGCACCACACAGAAGATGCATAGTGTGGGGAGAAAATATTGCATTCAATGGCATAGTTTATGGTCGTATTCATATCCTCCCCTTTTCTTAGTTGATGGGCATCATGGAATACACAGATTTATTTGGTACTAGTGAGGGTTGTGTAGAGATGATCTACAAAGCCTTTCATGACATCTGACCCTCTGAAGCTCAGAAACACGTCATATATCCATGCTCTCCACATTCCCACTGCCATTCAGAAAGAAACAGATTAATTTGTTGCTTAGAAACACCTCTTATCTTTATGCCCTCCACATTCCCACTCGCATTCAGAAAGAAACAAATTAATATGTTACCTTGAGAAGGTGTGAGTGAGGTAACCTTATATGGAGCTACTGAGCTTGGAGGCTAATACTTGAGCATTGTATGGAGCATTTGACTAAGCTCATCATGGAGGGCTTT